>JAOVYW010072063.1:0-20598 GCA_025775045.1 Hiodon tergisus
ATATATATCTAGATCTCATCAGCTGACTAAGATCTATCCGTCTAATCATTTTACTGCTGTGCTGTGTAATTATTGCAGCAGCTGCTGTTCAGAAATTTATGATATGAGCAATGCCAGATATTGTAGATATTGCATGTCTAAATTGAACAAGTCCCAGAACTCTGTTCTGACTGATAACCAGTCTCTCTCACACACACACACACACACACACACACACACACACACACACAGAGCAGAAACAGGAAGAAAAAGTAAAGCCTTTTCTTGAAAATATTGCTGAAAAATAAGAGGAATTCATAAATTGATCCAAACTTGCTGCACCTTTCCTTTTGCACTGTCGTCCCAGGTGCATAAAATTTATTTTGTCAAATCATTTTCAAAGTAGTCTGCCATCCGGCAGCCCTGGTGGACTCCCTGTAGAGACCTGCGTATTAGTTGGCTGACAGATGTACTGCTGATGACTTTATCGCACAGAGTCCAGGATCCTCAGGACCGAATAAGCCTGAAGTCTTTTCCGTGGTTTTAAACAGTTTTTAATCCTTTAGGGCCATTTCCGCATTTCTGACAGCATCCTGACATTTTTTTTTTCAAGGAAGTATCGAGAAAACAAAACAGAATTTGTAATAGTTCATTACAGAAATTCGAGAGTAGAATTTGAAAAGGCTATGCAGAGCTGTAGCCTGCATGTGACCTGCTCTGTTTGTTTATCCTTTTTTTCCTGTTCAGGTTGTAAATACGTCAGATTAGACACCCAATGACTTTCTTAATTCTGCAAATGAGCAGTGTTGTTGGTTTAATTGTAAAACCATTCAAATGTAGTATACCGTATATTTATTCTTAATGAAAAGCTGGCCTGGCTTTGTGTTAGTATGTGCATGTGCACATGTGTGTGTAATCTGTGTCATCCTAGAGACATTCTGGGACGCAGGTGGTTGAAGCACTACTTCACCTTATTGAAATCATTGGAACCTTTAAGACTGTATCCTCAACACAGTTTTTCTTTTTTTTTCTTTGGCCATATGCCCTTAGTGTAATGTCACTCACAATAGACCGGAGGAATGTCTAAAGTTTATCTTACTGGTATTGTGCTTAAAATATAGACCTTTATGAAATATCGATCAAATTTTTTATTTTATTTTTTTCCTTCCATGGTGTCTGCATTTTAGTTATATACAATACACTGCCTTCTTAGACAGCCTAAATATCTAAAGACATCCGTGGGATTTAGTTGTACTTTGGATGTACAGGGTTTGTGTTTGCTAACCCTAAATTCAATTTGTTGTATCTGTATTACTCTGTTTGATGTGTGTGTGAAATTTGTCAGTGTAATTTATTACATTAACTATAATAAAGGATATTCATGTCAGACATAGCAACAATTTTACCAACTTAATACAAGGAAATACTTTTTAAAGTGTCTGTCTGAAGGAGAGGGGCTTTATAGGACTTTATGATGTGCAATGTCAGACACCTTTTTGTGAGATTCTGAGGTTCTTAAAGAGGAAGAACCCGTTATCGATGGTTATTATTTCATAGTTCATGTTTTATTCATATTTCAGGGAATCAAGAATATGATAACAACCCAAAACTTTTTAGTAGGTACGGTTGATGTGCATTTGCGACAGTATTTAAAAATAATAGTAAATAATTAATCCATTCATGCTTTTTCATTTATTGTCGGTTAACGGATGTATTGTGATTGGTTCCTCAAAGTGTGTGATAAATGTTACAAGGCACCATGTAACTGTAAAGTTAGTTATTGTGAATGTTATTTGGTATTTTCTGTTTGATAGTGGTTGGATTTAAAATGACGCATGAAATGGCCATTTTAAAATAAATAGCACGGTATGAAATATCCGACAGCCAGATTATGTTATGCTACTGCACACATCATCACTAACCTTGCAGCCCCGATGAAAGAGGGCAGATTTTGTTATGCTCGGTTGTATCTTTGTGATTTTCTCCCTAGTGCTGTTTTAGACACCATTTAATGTCTCTTGCTGCTGCTGCTGCTGCTGCTGCAGGTGTCAGAGACCAACCTGTGCTTTTACTACTGCAAAGTAAAAGAGGGCGTCACCAAGTATTAGTGCTGGGAACGTAGCGGAACAGCAGATGATATCCGCACACAGCTGGAAATCACTTGAATCCAGCTCTTCAATATTCTGAGTGCAGTAATCCGCTTCGTGTCGCGAGGCTCTCTGACCTGCTGTGCAATTTCTCTTTACATGCTATGGCAAGCAAACACACACACACACACACACACTAACAAAAACAAAAACAAAACCAAGACTACTGCAGCCCGCTTATCCATCATCACAAAATGTTCTTTGTTTACGCCTGGTTGCTGCGTGTTACTTATTAATTTTTCGATTTCTATTAATCCAAGAATGTAAAGGTGTGCGTTCCATTTATGTGGGAGAGGTTTTGTTGAAGGATTATTCGCCCCTTGATCTGAATACACAGAAAGACACAGAACTGGCTGGGACGCCGTTCTGATTTCTCTCCAGTGAGTTGCTAATACATTAGGTCGAGGGGAGTTTATTTTATGAGCAGTCACTATTTAAACAGAGGCAGCCGTTCCACCTCTCACAGTCGGTGTGTTTATCCCTTCTCTTCCTCTGCCTTTGTGCAACTATTTAATTTGGGGGGGTTTGGGGTGGTGATCTGTAAATTACCTAAATAAGGTTTTTACTGCATACATCCTGTAATAAAAACAAATACTTATGACCCAGAAAGTGTGTGTGCGTTTGTGTTTGCGTGTGTGCGTGCGTGCACTTTCACGTTACATGACAGAAAGACAGGCATTTTATATCGTACAGGTCTGTTCTTGTAGAGTGCTCGGTTTGTCCGTTCATGTATTTGCGTGTGTTATTTTTGTGGGGTTTTTTTGATAGTCATCTCGGTTCCTGCTTCTGGGTGCATCAGCAGAGATGGCAACTCTGGCTGGCTTTGACCGAAAAATGTGGGAAAAATGCCATTGTCAATTGATCAGTTTTGTGTATCCATAACCTGGGATGGCAGACTGTAAAAACAGTGCAGGTTTTATGGCAATAACATGCTTTGTTCACTTCAGTGTACGCATTTGGTTTGGTCCAGTGGGTTGAAAAGAAGGCTCCACCATTTGGTCGGAAGACTGGAGAAGGTAATACTTAGTGGAGCTGCTAATACCATCATCTCTTTTTGTAGTCTGTAAAAACACTTTGTTAGTTTTAGTTTTTTAAGATTTTGGATGTTGTGTTCTGCCGTCTTTTAATTTTTTAACTCTTTGCCTTGCTACGTTCACTGCCCGGTATAATATACATATTTATATTTATATTAAACATTTTATTAATATGGAATCATAATGCAACATAAATGTTTTACTGAATAACTGGTTCTCAAGAGTCCAGTTGTTTTATATGCTACCTTAGATCCATTGTGCCTGGGGTAATACAGGCACATGTTGATTACAGATAACTAGAACAGTTCAGTGTTTTTGACGCAGAAAGTAAATCGAGTGTTTCAATAGATTGGATTGAATCCGCTTTCATTTCAAATTGTATGGTCGTAGTTCTCGACAATATCGGTCTCAATTGTCAGTGTCAATTGGTGGCTGTATTCATCCTGACTGGTCATTTTTACAATGTCAAATAAGGTTGTTACATTCTTTGTAACAGCAGATACAGCTTTCAGTGAAAAAACAAATAATAATAATTGCAAACGGTTTGCAGAATATGCTCATTGTCACTGCACAAAGGTGTTAAACGAATTGGCCAAATATTAGGCTCATATAAGTAGATGGCAACTCATTAACCCATAGCTGTTTCTTTTTAACTAGGGACCACCAAAACGCCAGCTTCTGCACACGCACACTTGTAATGATTAACAAAGTAAAAACTGGCCCGCACCCCCTACTCCCTCCCCATGGGTGTTTTCTTCCTGGTTTCATGCGCCAGTGACAGATGGCTCACTATCTAGTATCGGGGTGATGTCATCCACTCGCCTATGCTGTATTTTTTACCTAACTGAAACTGCAGCTTTCTTTGTTGTGATTTTTTTTTTTAAAGACTATTTTTATTATTATATTTTCGAGGGGGGGGGGGGGGTACTTGGTATGGTCTGAGGCAGGCTTTGTATGTGTGTTGTAGTTGCTAAGGTTCCATGCTAAAAATGAGTAACTGGAGTACATCAAAGACAATCGGCTTGAGGCAATTCATCGCCCTCAACATTTAAAATGCCCCCATGGAGGGAAACAGGCAGTTGCGTGGGATTCTGAGTTGTACCCACCATTGCATCAGATGCTTGTTATATGGGGTTTGATTAGCTTGGCATTCAATGCAATAGCACATTTGATATTAAATATATATTGATCAGGAGAGAAATCTAAAGCTAAATGAAGGAGCAAGTTTTGCTGTCTTTTAGGGTTTAAGGTTGTTGAAACTACAGCTATGGGCCATCTGTTCCACAAGCTTAGGGAGACTTGGTAGGTGGCTAGGGCTACTGTTTAACAAATGAGGGGACCGACTTCATGAGTCTGCAGGATTTTGGGCTAAAATGCACTCTCGACAAAATGCACACAATGTTTCATTCATGGTTCCTGGTCATATTAAACATGCGCGCGCACACACACACACACACACACACACACACACACACACACACACACACACACACACACAGTAGGTGCCATGACGTTTGATTACATTTTTAATTGCTCGCACTTCAAGACATATGCCAGATTTTATATAATCTTGTGGCTTGTAAGAATATACAGTGAAAGGGAACATGGGGCATTAACAATCGCTGGAACATTCCAGAAGGGTAAGTTATCACGTCCATGTTACTGTAGTAATAAGATAAAACGATTCACATATTTTTTTTCAATATCCATAAACTAATTGGTGCAGAAAAAAGATTCACCCAAACCCCTTATATGGATAAATTAATCCAACTTTAATATATACATATAAAATAAAAAGAAATTGTCTATCTGCATCCAATTTGATCATTTTTCTCATTCAAATGTTTCCCTTAATTTGGAGATGGGGCTGTTTCCAGGCGGTTTAAATAAAACGGACAACATGAGCATGTCATTTGCTTGTGAACGAGCTGTAATAGATTCCAAGTGTGCTTGGCAATTATGCCTCTGATTTGCAGACCCCGAGGGCCCACGTAGTTCTCTTTAATATGCGAGTGCATCGAGAGGGCATTTTGGGTTGTCGCAGTCCTTGGAATAACAGCGTTCAGCTTATGGCACAGCAACTCGACATCCCGATGGGGATATCAGCCGCCGCTTATCCCTCCGCCCTGTAACTTTAAAGTCTAAACATTTCGACCGTCTACAGTAGCCACCGTGTCGCCGAGAAATCCGAGGGTTTGGCAGATCATTATAACATATAATGAGGTTTGTTGAGACCGTCGCCCCCAGAGACTGGTTTTCCCTCAGAGTCGTCCCCTCTCCCTTTCCTGATTTAGAAGGGAGTGGGGAGCGGGGGGGGTACTTTGGTTTGGTCCCTAGGCAAGTCAACAGCCATGGCTTAAGCCTGGTTTTGGCCCTCCCCCCACCCTCCAGCTCCTCGTTTCCTTCATCTGAGACTCCATGGCACTCTAGCTCTGAGCTCTAATTAAAGTTCCCCTTACTCGCAAAGAAGACTCCATTCCTTGAAAATGGGGGTGGGGGGTGGAGAAAGGCGCCTAGACCTTGTCAGAGGGAACTGTGTAATTAGACCAATTTCCTATCTTCCTTTGTGTGGGGCACTGTTTATTTCCAGCTCTCAGAATGAGTAACATAGGGCCCCAAGTTTGTACAGAGGATGATGGGCAGGAGGGTGTTGGAGGGGGTGCATTTAATTAAATAAAATAGCTTCTTCTTTTTTTGACTACTGTAACCTTATATTTAACTTAACAGCACACTCTCTGCAATAGTACTCAATTATATTAGAAATAAAACATGCTTGCTTTTCTGAGAGATGCAGATCTCCCCCCCCCCCCCCACCCCCACTTGCCTGGGTCTGTGGTGTCTAGGAACACTGTTGTTTCCCCAAGGCAGAGAAGATGAGTTTGCCAACCTCTCCTGTCTGACTCAGTCAATCCATCCATCAATCATCAATCCCTGAAGTGACTGCGAGGACCTGTGCAAAACGCTATGGTTCCAAACTCCTGACACGGTCACAAGATGGAAGCTTTTTCATCAGCGGGCCTCTATTACATCTCGCCCAGTACGTGACATTAATGCAGTTTATTTACTTAGCAGATGCCCTTATTCAGGGTGTCTTGGATGACTGGCAATTCCACGCTTCACAGTTTTGTACAGCTGGATTCTTAATGAAGCAATTCATGTTAAGTGCCTGATTAAGAGCATATGAGAAGCGCCCTTCGCTGAGTTTCAACTCACGATTTTTTGATCACGTGTCAAATTCCTTAACCCCTATTCGTCTCACTGTGTCTAGCGAAGTTGCCAGAAATTCTGGGGCAAAAAAGATCTGATCTGACTACAGAATATTAAATGGAAATAATTATTAAGCCCTTTCTTATATACCCGTTTGCTCATATTTCACAGATTTATGGCAGGTGGTAGAATGCCCCCCGCATTAAAACTTAAGTGTTTTTGTTTTGTTTTTTTAACAACAAAATATTATAATTGTTGGACACGATGCTTTCAGATAAAATCTGAGGTTCAGTTAATATACAAAAGTTTTATTGTCCCATCTAATCCTGTCTCATAAGACATTTTTTTAGGCTACTACTTAAAAGCCTTATCTCCTGTTTTATGCAGGATTTAGAAGGATCCATACAGAAGACTTGTATGTTTGTGTTTTATGTTTCTCTGCTACTTGAGAGTATTATCAAAATAAACACAATGATTGCCTTTGTCCAGGAAGCAGGACATTTCTTACGTGCTGAGACATGCATGTCTATGAGGTTAAAAGCAATGGCATGCTGTTTGTCTGTGTGATAACAACACGTCGGTTACAGATATACACAGCTGGAGGCTGTGCGTGTCGCTATGTCAACCTCTCCCCTATTCTGGAATGCACTTCAGGGTACGCTTTGCTTGCGTGGACCCGGAATTGAGTTCCTCACTATAACCCCTTGGAATTGTATGTCTTAAAAGCTGGTAAACGGCAATGGGGCGAAAAAGAGGAAATGAGGCTGATGTCTTAATATGTATTCTCAATATGTGGATTTGGAGGGAGAAGATTAACCTTGGCTGAGACTCTGTGACATCTCTGACCCATGAGAAACAACAGGGCAGAATGTGGGCTTTTCAGTATGGAGCAGGGTGTGATTTTTATGGGGGCAAAAGCAGGCCGGAAAGATCAGCAGCGATAGTGATCCGAGTCTTGTGGCCAGCGGAGTACAACATTGGTCCACATTGCCAGCTTATTGGATTTGAGGGGAATCTTAATGTCTATCAGAGGAAGTATTGTGTTTGAAAGATCAGTTTTGTGGTGTAATGGTTTAGGGGTTGGACCTGTGAGCAGAAATTTAGGTTTATGTGTCTGTTTATGTGAATCTCCAATGCTTTTGTGGGATATGAAATGGGTGACTGGTTCCATTGGTTTAGGGTTAGGGACTGTATTATTTTTTATTATTTATTTTTTTCCCCCCCCGTTTTTCCAGTTGTATCGTATTGTGTCAATAGTCATCACATCACTGACATCTATAATACGTTACATTAATTTCTATATGTTGAGGGCCAAATCGAAGAGGTTTTGTTTGTTTTCAGTGGTTCAGAGGTGGAATGCTTAGTCTCCTACTTGCTTTCAATAGTCACATTCAAGTGCTTCTCCTGTTCACTCTGTATTTTAAATCGCCTGTCGGCTTACTCCCATTTGTGCATTGACCTGTGTTTCAGGTGAAAAGGCACAGATGGTGGAAATGGACCCTGTCAAGTCCGGCTACGTCGGCTCTCAGGTAGAGCTGCGCTGCCTGTTTGTCAATAGCAACCCTCCAGTGAAGATCTCCCAAGTCACCTGGCAGAAGTTCCACAACGGCACCAAGCAGAACGTGGCCATCGCCAACCCCACCATGGGTGTGTCGGTGCTCTCACCCTTCAAGGACCGCGTGACTTTCAAGCAGCCAGCTGTCCGGCACCGCACACCCTCCCTGGAGGACACCACTATCATCTTCTCCAACTTGCGGCTTTCCGACGAGGCTGCCTATATTTGCGAGTACACGACCTTCCCAGCAGGGAACCGCGAGAACATGGTCAACCTCACTGTCTTTGGTAATTAATATATCTGAAATGTCATTTCTAACTTCAAGTTTGAAACACTTGACATATGTTCATATTTAGTTTAATGATTTAAAGTAGGGCTAGGCGATATGGCAAAAAGTGTAAAATATTTCATATCGGTCGATATCGATAATTATCACGATAAGTGTCAAATCATTATTTCTTTCAAGTTTAAAGGCTGATTTTTGCTCCTGAGTGAAAGTTGAAGAAATTGTGGTTTTAAACTATTCTTAACGGTCAGAACATGACAAACACTTGCCAAACAGTGGATCATTTCACAAATCTGAGGTAGACCATTCAAAACAATTATAATGATAAAATCTTTTTTCAACATAAAAATATGCATGAGTAAAATCCTTTTTTAGTCCTTTTTCCTCAACAAAATAAATATCGTTGTAGATTTAGCCTAACTTGTTGCCAACTCCACTGTTGTTTCCGCTTCTTGCTGTTTGAGGTCTCCGTTCACCTCGGTTGCGCTTCTGTGTTCTTTCGCTGCTCTTAGACTTTGCTTAACAAACCCACCTGGCAAGTCACCTTTTTTTAATACCGTCACTTAATTATTTGTCATTTACACTAAGATACCAGCTAAAGGAGCCAGCGTACCAGCTACATTGAATGCTCAGTAAGATATCAGAAATTTCAAAACATGAATGCATTTATGATTTTCCATTGAACTTGGAATGTTAATTGGTTATTAGTGAGCTCTGCATCAAAAGTATGTCTTTTAATTGGATTCAAATAATTGCCGTTGCAATGGGAAGGAAAATAAATACGTTGAAGTACTCAATGCTAATACTTTTAATTTTTCGAATGTCTGACTTGGCAGTAAAATTTTTGTCAACAAAGGATCATCCAATACCTTTAATTTGAATTGTAAGTAAAGTGAGTCTTGTTGTGTAATGACTGAATAAAGTGAGTGACCTTTCTTCAGTTTCTTGTCCACAATGTCCTCGTCCTTCGAGCTGGTCATGGGCACTGCGGTTTCTTCGGTGTCACTCATTTAGCTTATTTTGCTTATTCTGCTCCAACAACAAGCCTGCCAGCCACTGTCTGTAAACGGGCATACCTCTATTCCTACGACATGATTGCCATTCGGCAATTCATGATTCAAATTAAGTTTATCTAACATTTTTAATATTTATATAGAGCAAAATAATATTGCGATAATTGTTATCGTTTTATCGCCCTGCCCTAGTTTAAAGTACACTGTCGGCAGAGGAGGAAAGCGGCGGTATAACCACAAGAGGCTTGACCAACCTGCAGCGGGCTATTCAGGGGTGAGAGGAGTTGGGACACAAAGGGCATAGCTGCATTTACAAGCTCAAAGCCCTTCTCTTCTATCACACTTCTCAGGCTTAACGGCAAGTTACTCTGCCAGGTCAAGTTAAAACGGAAATCAATAAATGCACTCCAATTTATTTTCTGTGCATGATTTAATCAGGTGGTATTAAAGAATGGTCATCCTATTGTTTTGGACAGCGAAACACCAGCATAGTTTAACTAAGCTTTTTGAACAAAACATCTGGATTCCGCTTCTTATTCAGATCTAATTAGGCATCAGGAACTGGTGATTTAATTTAAGTCTGCAAGGCAAAGCACTTGGTTTAAGGCCCCCTTTCCAGCACAAGTCATCTACCTACCTAAGTGGTGTTTGTCTCCAGGAGCTGTTGCCTTCTGTAAAGACTAGCCCACAAAGGATTTCTCTTGGACATTCCCAAATCCAGGTTGCCTGTTTTTCATTATTTACAATGACTAGAAAAGTTACAAATATTTCACCACAAAATAGCTAATAGCACTCCCATTCAGGCATCAATTACATTGGATGAATTAAAGAATTGCCCCAACCGATAAATCTAAAGCTTAAAGAAGACATATAAGTATTATGATAAGAAATTGGGTACAATGGCTAATAAACACTTTTTGTTCTTATTCCTTTCATTTTGAATAATTAAATAAGTCGTAAGACACAATTCCACTGACTCTTGTCAAAAAAAAGCTTTTACTTTGCTAATAACATAAGTCTCAAAAGTAGCACATTATCAGCAAAATGTAATGTTGCAGTTTAAGAATAATTTTTTCTGTTTCTCATTTGTGGCACCCAGCTCGACCCATGACCCGCATGACACTGTCCACACCGACCATAGTAGCGCGGGCGTCGAATCAAAAGACAACGGTGGCCACATGTCTGTCTGCCAATGGGAAGCCACCTAGCGTGATCACGTGGGAGACGCAGGTGAAGGGCGAGGCTGACACCCAGGAGACCCGCAATGCCAACGGGACAGTCTCCGTGCGCAGCAACTACGTGGTGGTGCCCAGCCGAGAGATCCACAAGCAGACACTCACCTGCATCGTCTCCTACCACAACCAGTATATCAAGGACAGTGTTACTCTCAACGTTGAGTGTAAGATTAGTCACTGACCCTCAGTCAACAACCACCATTGATAATATGATATATGCTAGCTAATTCAGAAATTAATTATGAAAGTAAAAAACATAATAAAATCATTTCTATGTATAATTGACAAAGGTTGAGTAATGGATAATAAAGAAAAATGTGTGTAATTCAGTTTCAGTTTAGGAGTATTGTTTAGGAGTTGTAAAACTGTTTTTTCTATAAATGTTATGACGAATGATTTGTAGACCTTGTGGTATATATGTTTTTTCTAAAGATAGTAGCAAATAAATGGTATACTGTGCCACAAAGGAATTCGATGCATGCTGAATTCACTGGTCAACATGTGCAACAAAAGGGAAAGTGGCCGACTGATTGTGTCTTTCTTTTTCACAGATGAGCCGGAAGTCACAATTGAGGGTTTTGATGGGAACTGGTATCTGAACCGCCAGGACGTGCAGCTAACCTGCAATACTGATGCCAACCCGCCTGTTTCTGTGTACCAATGGAAGCTGTAAGTACTACTCAGTATATATCATGTGGGTTGCTTATACAATGTTAATAATGGAAATAATTTTGTTTGAATTAAGTCAATCGGTTCCTAAAAGACAGCAAAGTGCCTCTTCATTAAACTTTTCATTGGCTTTTTTACCAAACAGGAATTGTGATGCAAGCACATACATTGAAATGACAGAATTATTGTTAAATTAAAGGGATAAAAATTGCAGATTAACCCTGAGATATCCACAGATGAATGAAAAATTTGTTTGTCTGTTTTGACGGAGCTGCCCTACAATGCTTAAGCTTGATGTGTGAATGAATTATGGATTTGATGGAGTGTTACAGAGATTACTCCAACAGACATTTACAGGCAGCAGGAGGCTTAATGGCTGGGGCTCTTTGTATATGTTTGAAAAGAAAATGTAATGAAAGTAATTTACTGGTGTGGATCTATCCAGGTCGGCGGGGGTGGGGGGCAAAGAAATATAGCACTTGTTTATCTTACTATGCTGTGAACGTTGGTTAGGAAAAGACTTGCCACTGAACTCCGGGGGCTATCGATTAATACTTTTCTGAACTGCATCCCTTCAATCACAATGCATCGGTCGTTAGAAACTGAGAACAGAAAATCCCATGGAAGGAGATAATCTATGGGTATAGCTCCCCAAAGGGCAATATTAGAAGAGGGGGGAAGGTAAGGGGAAGATGGTGATCGGAGATGATGAGGGCACAGCTCTGACAGATTGGAGGAGATGGCCATTGCAGAAACGGAAATGAGATGCCAAATCTGTTGTGACACTCCCCCTGGGCTGCTTTTTTGAGGTCATCAAAGGGCTGTTCTGACTGTGTGGCACAATCACAAAAACGTGCGTTGTCACATCTGTGCTTACCATACTCATTCGCCTTGTGCTCACAGACCAACACATGTGTGAATGCCAAATGTATGCACACTGTGTTTTTCAATCAGGTGATATATTCTAGATTTAGTCATGTGTTCATTCATTATGTATTGTTTAACTGTTCAAAAATCACTGAATATATTGCTTTTTCAGAGGGGAGAAAAAAAGGAAAAACACAGCCAATCGAGAAAAACTGGAAATGTATTCCCTGACCCAAAAGGAAACTGGAAATTTACTCTATAGTAGACACTATAACTCATCCCCAGGGTTTTGGACATGCAGGATCGCTGAAAAAAAACAACCAGAGACAGTATTTAAAAATAATCTCTTTAATTGCCAGGCAGAGGTACAAAATGGATGAGACAAATATAAAGTAAATTAAAAAAGAGAGCAGCAAAGTTGTCACTCCAAAAAATCAGGCATATATCCCCATTCACACCCCGAACATCCAACGATTCTCTGGTTCTGGTCAAGTTCCAAACCATCACTAGCGCTTTCCCCTCAGGTACAGGCCTGACTAAAGAAACCAGCTGCCTTTTATTCTGTAGCTGATTAACCAGTTCCTCCAGCTGTACTGATTTCACAGCTGAGGCCAATCTACCTAAGTTCAAGTAGAATAAGTCATTCAGGTAGGAGTTTCTCTCACTGCAAGTTGACCGATCTAACTTTCTTCTCACTGATCTTACTCTTGTGTCTTACAGCTTGAATGGCTCCATGCCAAACAACGTGGAGATCCGCAACAACACTCTGTTCTTCAAAGGGTCAGTCACGTACGAGCTGGCTGGCACGTATGTGTGTGTCGCCACCAACAATGTCGGGACGCGCTCTGGGCTGGTGGTGGTCAACATTACAGGTAGGATGTGTCACCTGGCTGCTGCTTTGATCTGAGTTCTCCTCATCAATGGTCCCAGTCTACAGTTGAACAGCTGTGACTTTGGAAATGTGATGCTAGGAATGTTAATGGTCCCTTCCTGGATAATAGTAGTTCCTTTTCAGAAGCAGTGAAATCAAAAGAAAATGCGTTTGCAAACAAATTTACTGAAGTTATCTGGAGCACATTGCTTTAGAATTTACAATGTACAACCAAGCATCATTTTTGTCTTTAGTCAAATTACACACACATAAGTGCTAATGCTAAACCAAAATAGAACAAAACATTTTAAAAAACGACTAAAATGCCTGCAAGACCTCAGAGAAAGTTTATGGTGCCTATCATAGATTTCATACTGAGCTCACATTTCTAAGAACTGTCTGTTCCAATTCTATTCAAAGTCCTTTAGTCATTTCTTTGTTTTTGATTTTCCTGGCAAAATGCTATATCAAAATTGATTCAGTTCCCATCCTTGGTTATCTAATTATGCTACATATCTCTTTGAATGCATTGCGATGGGGTTTTTCTCTACGCAATCTTTTTGTAGAAATTCTGTCTCCCTCATTGTACAATGTCCACTTCTGCAAATATTTTTTAGGTCATACCAAGAATGAACATGGCTACTGTTTTGTGTTCCCCTGTTTTTAACGGCACCTTTTCTGTGCTTGGTTTTGGGTTTGGTATTCCTTGCTGGCGTGACTTCTTCTGTCTTTACTACCTCTGCTTGGAATTAAATCAGCTGCTGTGTTCTGTTCTTGCATTCCGACTGTTGACTTTCATCTTTTGGGACAATGAGGCCTGCTTTCTCTTGCTACAGCGTAACTAATGACCAAACCACACTAAGTGTGAGGCATCGGGCGGAAGGTTGTAGTGACTGCCCTTCTTCTGCAGCTCTCCACAGTTGGCAATGTTTTCCCAGGTGGCGAGTCTCTGTAAATTAGTTAACAGACAGCCACTTAAAAGCAATTGAGTACATGAGGGTCAGAAATGCACATAAATCTGCTGGGTCATAGAAAGAATGTGCGTGCGTGTGCATTTGTTGGGTATTTTTCAAGTATTCTGTTTGGTGACAGAAGAGACCGGCAGAAATCTGCACACATCATACCACCAGATGTCTTTGTTCTGTGTTTAGCTAAGCTTGACGTGCGGCGTCTGAAATTGTTATACCTCTTAGTAAGAACTTGCTTTGTAGAGAGCATACATAGTTTAAGGTGCAAACAATGACTTTCTCATTCATTATTCAGGACATGTTCCCTTCTTGCTGAGGTTTAGAGAGATAAAATTGCATGACTATAACAGTTCATGGTCTTTGTCTTGAAGTATCTCAGTTCTTTTTTTGGAATAGAACAATGCCAGTAATAGGGTCCTTTTTACATTATTGTGGCATGTTGTTTTTACTCCGGTTTTGGGGTCAAGTCAAAAGAGTCCTTTATTCATGTCAACCCTTTTGGATAGTTGTCAGTTAGGTCACTAAGTTTAACTTCTTTGATATATCGTTGTAATTTGTACTGTTAGTCAGAAATGTGGCACTGTGGTAACTGCATATTTGTGGAATATTTTGTGGAACTCGGTCCTAGTTGTCACCTTACAACATCAATGCATGAGCAAATACTCTTAAGAGCTTTATAATGCAACTTAATCCCTACGGCCATCGGCTTTCTGTGTGCAAAACTATTCCTAGTTTCCGAATCTGACGAGCCTGCAGGTACTTTGCTGTACCCAAAGTGAAGTAGTGGTTTAAAAACGATTGGTCTTGGTGACCATCGAGAAGCCAGTTTTCTAAGGACTTACAAAAAGTTATTTCTTTGTTGTAAAAACATTTATTTTTTTATTTTTTATCCCCTCCTTTTTATTTATTTTTATTTTTTATTTCCTGAACAAAGTTTGACTTAAAAGAGGAGAACAAAAGAGATTTAGTTTTTCCTCAGAAAATGCCTTGGAGTAACGCACGTCAGGACAGTCAACATACAGACAGACTCTGCTCGTTGTATTAGAGCTTTTTTTAGTATTAACGATGATAATCATAAAAGAAAATATACGCTTTGAACTCACCAAATATTTGCATTAACTTCTTGTTTTAATTAGTTTCCCTGCTTCATGTTGCTCAGTGCTTTTTTTTTTTAATCCGTGTGAGTGACGTGTGCTGACACTGATTCAACTTCAAACAGAATCTTTGAAGAACCTTGATTCTTAAACACACTTTCACAGAGACACAAAATATTTCTAGGAGAGCTAAAAAAAAAAAATTAAAATCCAATGCAAACATGACAAGACAGAAAACAGCTTTATTTCTCCCTTGCCTGAAACTGAAAATGCTTAATTGTCAAATAAACAAAATACAAATGCTTCTCCTGCCGTCAGCCTGTGAGTGCCTGCCCTATTCATTCCTCAAAGAGCATGACGAGACTTGTTTCAATTAGCTTCTGCCTGTCTTTGTATGCCTAACGACACAATTGATGTGCATGCAGGTTCAGTGTGAGGGGTGTGGGCGGAACCCAATGAGTGCTTCTGAGATACTGTATCGAGATCACTTTATAGTCTGCAGGGAAACGAAACGGAATCAAAGTGTACAGGTTTCCCAGTTCTGTCAATGCAGTTGACGAGGGAATCATTCCGGTATATCTCTTTAGACAGCTGAGACATCTAACAAGCCTATTCTTGTATCCCCTTGGGGGGGGGGGGGGGGGTGTTGAAATATTAAATGATGAACGTTTGGTTTCCTAGCATATGACTTATTTCATATACATAAATGATCTTTCATACGTGTGTTTAAAAAAACATATATATCTATATGGCATGCTTTGTGTATAAGTATAACATTCTCCAAACTACAAATATACTTCAGGTTTATTCTGCCATATGATCTTCACTGTTCTGTATATGTGAGTACTGCAAAATTACCCAGTCTTGTATTTCTGCTCATTCAACATATCCAGGTTTCTCAATTGTCTCATCTGATAATTAATTTCAGTTCACAAAGGTCAACATTCAGACGGGAATTGAGACCGTAAGTACTAATAACTACAATTAATTTACCAATATAGCATTTCGTTATGAATTCAGTAATTAATTATACAGTTTCTCCAATGTGATGGCTTTCGTTTTGATGTTGGTGCCATGGATTCTGTATGATATATCTAAAGCTAGTCCTTTTCCAAACTACTCATAACCTCGAGTCTAGTAGGCATAATTTCAGATTAAGAAAACAGCACAAAAGAAGCATATAATGCAATGTTAAATTATATTTGGAACAATTTAATCTGTCAATACTGCCTCCTCCTTATGTTTTCCTATTCATCATCTGATCCTACTGATTGCTCATCAGTTGCAAACTCATTATAACTTTATATATCAAAATTATAATGGCAAAACATTTTAGTAGTATGCTGTGGCGGTTGGAGCAGTATATTCTCTATCTGAGTTTAGAATTTTGTTATACTTGTATAAAATTTTAAAATATTTATAAAATGTCATTCTAAAAACTGGAGAATTCTTCAGTCCTAGTTGTTAAGTGGACTACTCCTTCATGTAATCAAAGGCAGTAGGAAACGACATCAATTTTCACTCTCGCGAACAAGCAGGCATTGGGTGGAAAACTCGACTGCTTAAAAATTAAATAGCGGAAACATTGATGCAGTCATAACACTATCTATAAATAAACAAATGCACGCAAGGAAGAATAAGTGAGAGAATATGTCAATGCTGCCTATTGGATTTTTAGGAAGTGTTAATGAACATTAATTAATCAAACATGGAAAACTAGCTATTCACACAATATTCATGTTGCACATGGATGGTATCTTCATTCACTTTGAAATCACATCACAATATTTTTGTCTATAATAATACTACTACTCAGCAGGGATTTAGTTTGTTAGTCGTTGCAGAAAATACTTTTAATGAACATTAGCATAAATAAATAAGTTTTAATTCCAATAGTCTTTTTCTTCATTTTCTGTCCGTATTATGAAGCATTTTTTTTTATTTTATTTTTTTTTGCGATGACAAACAGCACTGGAGCATTTCCTATCCCGGACAATAATATATTCAGCCATCCCCTGACAAGAGGAATTTCATTTTCGGCGCTGAACGAGTGCACTCAGTGACGCGAAATGCGTTTGTCAAGATCCAGTCTCAATACTTCTGATGTGACACATCGCAAGTTTCCTCCTGCAGCATGCTCTGTGAATTATTCATCAGCCAGAAGCACCACACATTGTGTTAGCAATTGTGTGAATTCCTCGCCGCCTGGCCCGTGTTATTAGTCGAGTTGATTTCAAAACCGCCTTGTGCCAAGGCTCGTATGCAGAAAGGAGCAATAATTTACAAGTGAGGATTTTTAAAGGTTAAATAGAATCGGTCTGACTTGTTGCATGGGAGAGACATAGAGCTGGGGTGACGTATCGTGTTATATGGCGATGGGGACTTGAAAAGACTAAAGCTCCTCTCTTTACTAGTTGTCCAGTCTAATTCAACACAACGGCCTCAAAGCAGAGAAAGTAGGCCAGGCAGACAACCAGGGCCACATCCAGAGGAGCAGGGGGTGGGGGGTGGGGGGGTGGGAGAATAGGTCATTGCAGTTGTGACTTGCTTATTGCACAAAAATAAATAAGGAACGTCTAGTGAACATGGCTGCTCGGTTTCCTCCTATGCTGGCTGGATTAGTGAGTTACTCCCCAACTATGCTATTTTCTTTTCTCCAAGACGGCAGTCCCTCTCAAGCCCTAACGTACCAATTTATGAGGTTCGTTGTGCTTTAGCGTAGGCTTTATTCTTTACAGCAACATTTTTCCCTTCATCTCCTCAGAAACCATTAGCTAGTCTACTTTCCCCATTGTCTGTATTTTGTTCTCAACGGCTTGTCAATTTTTAGTGCTGCTTACCAACTTATGTGTGACCTGCTTTTTACATTTTTTTGTTTTTGTTTTCTCTTGTCAATTGTATAGCAGCTGGTTATATATCCACCATTCCATATAAAAATATCCAGCTAGCATGTTAGCACATACCAAAACATAATTTATGACTAAACATAAACACAACCTAGTTCTCTACCCACTGTATTTGAATTTACTAGTTATTATTATATATGAATATAATTATTGATTATATTGTGTTGTGGATCTGTTATAAACACAGTTACTTGGTTAAATGTCAATTTGATTGAAGAATTTCCATTTAAAAAGGTGGGAAATTTTAAATTTAGGATTTAAGAATGAATATCAACATTAGACACAAAATCTAGCATTGGTCAAGCTCTAGGTTTGATAGTCTGCATTGTCACTATCAAGCCAGTATTTTTCAGGTTGAGGTTTTAAAATGTAAATATCAATTTTTATTCGGAAAAGTCAAATATTAATTGAACATATGAATATTTAAATATTTGAGAGCTGCAGCCCTACATTTTTGAAGACAATTGGGAATCCACGTTCTCCTATTCTCGTCCTACTCGGGGTCCCATGTGAGGGGTGATTTATCTTATTTCTGCAGCTAAAAGCTCCGCACTGTGTTCAGAGAATGCAGACGATGCACTTTGATCATTTAAAGCCATCCGTTTGCCTTGTTTTTTTTTTTCGGCACATTTTTCAATCATTGCTCAAACCCGAAGAGATTGATTTTCATTCTTTGGGGAATTAGAATTCAGACTGAAAGAAAATCTTTCAGATATGCGTGCGCCTGGATTAATAGCAGATGTGGGTTCATGTTTAGGGCATGTTTAGGGTTGTTCTGGGGGTGCTCCCGCTGAAGGCGTCTCGTTACATGAGGTACAGGTACTACAACGGCAAGTGCAAGTGCAGTTTTGTAACGACTCTCAATGTGAGACGAAGTTCTCAATGTGTACTCACATGCTATTTGGGTCTATGCATTCAACTCAAGTGCAAGTTCTTTGTGTAATCACGTGTAATACCCGGCGAGGTGCCGTTCATTTACACCATGTCAGGTCTTTGAAATGTCAGGAAAGAGAAAGACAATTTATGCAGCTCACCTCAGTGAGATATAGCTATCTTACATGATTGGAAACTATTTTTAGATGATGCTTTTAACTGCGTATGAGTTTTCCGTTTGTCAGTCACATTTTGTTTCGGTGTGAACACATACAGTAATATTATTGAGGCATGCTGTTTTGAGCAGTGTCCAGGATAGGTGAGTCTATAATGATATTGGATATGTGTATTTTAACATATGAAATTGTTCACATGAATTGTAATTGCATTATCTGAGAATGTGTTGCTTTTATTCTGTCCTGGTTCTGTTGAAGCCAACCCTAAAAAAGGGGCAATCTCTTTGCACTTTATAGTGCTGTCCACCAGGCACATGTGCAAAGTTTGTCTCTCCAATAAGTCTAGATGTTTGTTTCTTTTACATATATAGCTAAAATGTATGTGGTCTGTTTTCTGAGTTAGTGTTTCCAAATTAGTTATCAGTGTATCAAAATGTAAATGAGAACTGTAGACTGTGTCTAGTGATTGTTTTTGTACAAATTTTCAGGCTTTCAGCTATTATATTTAACAGCTCTGTCTTTATGAAAATTAATGACTGCGTCTCTTATGTTTCCCACTGTGTGCCTGGCTTTGTGTTGCTAAACCCTTGCTTTTTATTGACTCTTAATCGGTGTGATAATAGAAAAAGGAACAGAGTGTCACGTACTTTCTTCTTAAATGTGAATATAGCTTCTGTACATTTGTTTTAAGCCGTTCTTTCTTTTATTTAATTTGCTTTCTGGTAACTGAAAGTTCAGAAATTTGGTGGAGCAGTTGCTTGAAGGGGCAGGGGGTTTGGTGTCCCTTTGCTTCTCCCTCCCAGTCTCCCTTACCTCATCTTCCAAAAAAAAAAGCACCCTCCATCCCACCTCCTTGCACCAGTGCACTGACACACTTTCCCCTTCCATCTGTCTTTTCCTACCCAGAATTCCCTAACATCCCACGTGAGATCCCGCAGAAGCAGCACAATTGGGGCGTCATCATTGCGTGCACAGTGGGGGCAGTCGTCCTCCTGGGAGTATCCGGTGTGCTGGCCTTCGTCTGTCTGCATCGGCGCCAGCGCACCTTCAAGGGGGACTACAGCACCAAGAAGCATGTGTTTGGCAACGGCTACAGCAAAGCGGGGCCAATGCCGGCTCACCCACCTCTGCAGAACCTGCACTACCCCGAGGACTCTGATGACGAAAAGAAGCCGCACATTGCAGGCGTCTTCGAGGGGAGCGATCATGATTTTGACGGCGACGCCGAGGACCTGAAGAGGCCCTATTTTACCGTGGACGAAGGCGAAAGTCGCGAGTTCGACGAACGGACTCTTGCTTTCCAGTATGACCCTGAACCTGAGATTGCTGATGACATGGTCTCCCAAACTGACGGCTCTGTCATTTCAAAGAAAGAGTGGTATGTGTAGAGGCATGCAAAATCAAACGGCCTCCTCCCATCCTGCATCCAACCATACTCTTCCTGCTCCCTGTCCCTTATTGTCAGTCCCTTCACTCCATTCCACTATTCCCATTCCTCATTGAAACCCATGCCCTGAGCCTACAATTTAATGCCACCCATCTAAACTCATTCAAGTGAACAGCACACAAATTATGGTATCAAGCTCGGTGAGCTTGCTGCATTAACATCTGACAACACATCACAGTGATATTTTAAATGCTCTTAAGTGATTCTGCCCAAAAATAGGTTGAAAAATGGACTGATGACATTTGCCATTTATGTCGTATGCCAGAAGGCC
>JAOVYW010072074.1:8823-20597 GCA_025775045.1 Hiodon tergisus
TGAAGCTGTCATCAGTATTGAGCTTTAGCAGAGTAGCCAGAGATGATGCCGGTTCTCAAAGCTATCCAAGTTTGTGTAAATCAATGCATAAATGAAGATCTGCATATATATTGTTATTAAATTTGTCCTTTAAGAATCCACTACGGTACATATTTATGTAAATGTATATCTGAAGCCTTGGGGTACGTTTCGTTTTAAATTTTTTCAGTAGAAAGAACAAATTGTTTCAATTGACATTATTTAATCATAATACACAAATGTCTCCTATATTTTCCATTTAATTGTACCTTATAAAGCTATAAAGCTACAAAGTCCATCACGGGGTCACAGGGAGCTGAAGCCTAACCAAGCGGACATACCCAGGACAGGAGGCCAGTCCATCGCAGGGCCAGGGACACACAGGGCCTATTTGGCAGTCGCTGATACACCTAAATTGGAAGTCTTTGGACAGTGGCAGGAAACTGAGGTAGCCGGAGGAAACCAACATAAACAAGAGGAGAACTATACAGACAGTGACCCTGGCACTGTGAAGAACCAATGTTAACCACTTAAATTATAAAAATAATTGCATTGATGAGATGTTTTAGAAAGCTAGCTGTCCTGGAAGATTATAAAAGCTTTTTAAATTGTGAAAGCTAGATTCCATTTCTATTTAACTAGGTATGTAAGATCCAAGTTGACAGAAGACCATCTTGCATTCTGTAAAGTCTCTTGAGTGGCCTGGCAGCCGTCTCTCTGCACATCCAAGACCTGCCCGGTTCTCACCACCACAGCGAAGACCATGAAAAGGAAGACCCCACTAGACTTCCTTTTCAATGCTGAGTCTACTATAGAAGCCCAAGACGGACTCCAAGCACACCCTGTTCTCCCCCTTAAAGGGAAAAGGCAGAAATGATATTTATTTAACCCTGCAGTACATCCTTCCCCAGCTTGCGACACCATTGAGCCACCTGCCTCTTTTCCTCACTTCAGGCTAAACAGTCGTATGGGAGGATCTGCTCTGATAGAAGGTGAGGTATGTCCCTCCCGGCAGTACTGTAAGCCTGTCAGTGCCAGGATATTTTGGATATAGCTTACTGTCTTTTTTTACAGAAAGAAAGGATGGGCAATGCAACCAAACAGTGTAATTATGCTTTTTGCACAAAGATATTACATATAAACGACACCCCCCCAGTTTACTTTCTTGGAAGGCAGTGAGCTAGGTTACTTCTTCATCACAAAGCGAATCAAGTGAAGACTATCATTCATTTAGTAATGTAGACAGGTTTATAGTTTAAAGCTAAAAAGCGGGGGGGGGGGGGGTTGTTTTTCCTAAAAAGAGTGATTTTCTCTCAGTGTTCCGCTTTCAATTTGCACCTTTCGTCGTGCTTTTGTTTAACTTTGGTGTGAAAATGCAGAATGAAATAAAGAGTATGGGCAAGGAGAGTCTGGGGAAAGATTACTGTCAACACAAACCCTCTTTTTGCCCCTCCACATTCTCTCCCTCAATTTCTGCTGCTAAAATGTAAATTTTTTGTCTATAAAGTTTGTACTTAATTATATCTGGAATTATAGCTGGTCATGATTGAACTGCAATTGAATGTGAATGTTCTTCCCTCCATTGACAGTAGTTAGAGGTGGAATCAACCCTTTGTGTGATGCTGCTATCAGAGTTAATGTGCTTAATGTGTGTATTTTTCCACTTCTGAGTAAAAAGATGGATGTTTTGAGTTCCCAATATTCATGTTCCTTGCGTAGCTATAAATATTTTTGGGGACAAAGGCAAACCGACACTGGAAAATCGCGGGCAACGAATATTACTGACTGCAGGATTACAACTAATGCAAAACTGGAGCGTAGACGATCGATTAAGCCACAGCTGTTAACAGATCAATAAGTGAGTTGGTGGAGAGCTGGAACATATTCTCGAAAAGAATCGAGCACTTTCTCAAGATTTACAGGGGATACCAAAAACCGCTTTTAATTCCTCTGAGGGTCTGTGCATTGAAAGCTCTTGAGCTATGTTGTAACACTGAGGAAGCTTTACTTTGCGGATTTTAGTTGAATGACTTGGAAACCATTACTTGACCAAAACCCTTTTGTACAAATGATTAGTGTGCCTCAACTGTCTTTTCTAGACAAGAGGAGTCAGCCTCTGCGTGCATTGTTGAGTTTCCCGGTTATCGGAGCACCAGGAATTTAGGACTGGCATCACGCTGCATGACAGACAGGTCTCGGGTGTTCACGTTGCACGCTGAGCAGTCATTCTTGCTGTGGGACAGCCAATTTAATTCTCAAAAAGGCTCTTGTGAAGTAAAGGGCTCATTGGATTCATATAATGCACAGCTCTGACCAAATAGGCATAGACAGAAAGAGAGAGGGAGAATTTTCCAGTTCAATAAAATTTACTGCACTTGAGTCTGGACTTGAGAGCACAGCGCTGGAGGTGGAACATCACTACACATGTTGAAAATCAGCAAGCAGCGTGTAAAACCCAGATATGCGTTTGGTAAAGTCAATGGAACAAATTTTATCACGCTGAACATGAAAACTGACACATGGTCTTAGCAGTCTATTGTGATACAGAAGAAGCAACTTTAAGAAGCAAGAAGAATACAGTGTACCTCCAAACCAGCAGACAAGAATATTTCATTGCTGTCTTGTCACCCAGATTCACAGCAACCTAAGCTGTTCTTTTGCACTTTACTTATGAGGAAAATAAAGGGTTGTGGACTGTTAATGCCCTTAAAAAGGGGGGATTTAAGTTTGATATCAAAGTGAGAGCTGAGAGCTGTGTCCAAATCAACAACGAAAACATCTTGCTGGCAAGTTCAATCCGAGGATGTGAGAGAGTGGAATCCTTTTTAGTTATTACTGAAACAAATAGTTTAATAGTCAATGGTAGGCCTACTCAAATTTTTACATCCAAAATTGTCCCTGAAACTAATGTATTTCATGTCTTTTGAAAGACATTTAAAATATTTATTTTTATTTTTAAATATGAGTGGATTTGACTATTTCAGCCACACCCATTGCTGATAGGTTTATAAAATCAAGCACACAGCCATGCGATTGTGTGCCACACGTCTGTCTCACGAACACATGCAGGAGAGTTTTGGGCATGCCGATCAGCACCCACTGAGAATCACGGTAAATACAAACCTAATTTAACAGCATGCCATGAGTTCGGTAGAGGAGAGGGGATCGTGGGACGAACAGGAAACCACAAAACCCCAAAATACAACGGCAAACAAGGCAGGAGGAAAACAGGATGGAAACGGAGGACGGGGACGAGAGACGGAAAGACAAACCAATGGACCTGACTGTTAGTCTTATCGGTTGTTATTTTGAGTGGTTTAATTTTTGTTGACATACAATTCTGTGTTTCCAACTATGTTCCAATGGTTCATGTTTCAGCATGACAATTCCCTCTTGCACAAAGCAAGGTCCATACAGAAATTGTTTTTGTTGATTGTTTTTGTTCCAATGTGGAAGAACCTGACTGGCCTGCACAACATAATTGACTGGTCTCAATTCCATCAAACTCCGTATTGGAACGCCAATTGTAAGCCAGGCCTAAACATCAGTGCCCGACCTCAATAATGCTCCCTGCTATGTATTTAATATGTTCCAATGTTCCAATGTTCTAGTGGAGAGCCTTCCCAGAACAGTGGAGGCTGTTATAGCGGCTAAGGGGGACTAAATGCTCGTATTTTGGAATGAGATGTTCGACAAGCAGGTATCCAGATACATTAGGTACATTTATTTTTGGTTTGGTTTTGTTTTTTGTATTTAATGGTTTTCAACTTCAGGTGGATAATTAGTATGAAATTACTTCTGTGCGTTTTTGTCTAAACCAAGCACCACTCACTGTGGGATTTTTGTCTAATTGGAACATTGTTTTTTGTGACAACTGATGGGCCCGACATCAGTTTCTTTGGGATATAGTAAATATCCCATAGCTATTGTACCCTTCACTGAAAAAACGGCTTTGGATATTGCATTCAAATATGGAGGATAACTACACACTGTGTTTTAAAATTTACTCCACACCAGTTCCATTCAAATGCAGATAAATTGAGGAAATAGTTATGAATTGTTGAAACCAAATGAAGGATTTTGAGATGCATAGTGGAATGAGGTGCTGTCCATAAAGGGAATGTTTGACACAATGTTGCAGATTAGGGGGAGCAAAATCACAGTACACAGAAAAGGGAAACTGCAGCTCCTTCTTTATCATTCTGACTTCGCCAGCGGTCCGTTGTTGTTGGCCCCATTGAAGTAGTGCAGCTGCTGTTTAACCTGTTCTTATTCATTCTCTCTTTCTCTTATACCCTCCCCTCTCGTCCATCCTCCACCAGTAGTGGCACAGGAGGCGAAGGTCAGGTGTCAGACCTCAGTACCACGTGTCGCGAAAAATGGGGCCAGGCGTGGCAATTCCACTGACCTTTGTGAGGGGAAGCAAGGGAGGTGTGACACTGTAATAAATCCCCATTGAGGGTGTCGCAGCCTTAAGAGATCCACTTCAAAGGCCGTGATCTGTAGGCGAGAGGACCTTTTGATCGACCATTCTGCAGTCAATGACCGGTCCAGCTTCCTGTCATCATAAGCTAGTCAGCCATTCCAGGGCCTTTTTATCTTTAAAAATGGATTCATAGCAAAAAGCTCTTCATAGTGTTTTTGTGAATTACCATAGCACCTAAATTGTATAGGAAAATGTCCTATCAAAAGCACTTTTTAATTGCTTTTGTGCATTCCAGTTTCACAGCTCCATGATGATTTAGCTGGTGGAGCAGCATTTAGTTAGGTTATGCATCTCACGTTTCTAATGCAACCCTGATCAAGTTCTGTGCAGCTTCTACGCCCTCGAGTTCACCCTGACGCCATGGCCCTGATGAACATGCTCTCTGCTCCATCAGACGGTTTGGACAGAGTTGGCGGAGCGCAGCCAGAGCAGATACGCTCCCGGATTAAACTTGAATAAGACTGGCTGGCTCCAAACCACTGCGGAAAATTGAAACAAGAGGGGAAAAAATAAAAATAACAAAAGCTGAAGGCTCCATCCAAGCGGGAAGAGAAGTGAAAGCGCTGCTTGCGTTGAGTGAGGGAGCTCATTCAGTGGGGATTTGGGTTGGGTTGAAGTCAGAAATGTCTGTGGTAAATCTGAAGTTGAATTACCGCACATAGAATGGAGGTTGTGCAGGTGAGAACAGGTTGTGCAGACAGGTCGGGCCACTCCATAGAACCCCTTTGGGCCGGACCCTATGGAGCCGACAGTCAGGTGTCTCACAGACAGCCAATGAGGAGTGCAGAGTACAGAATTAGTTCCGGAAACAAGCGCAATTTTTTCTGTTGTGAAAGTCTCCCTTGATTTTCTTTCAAACATCCTAGAAAGACTTTTTCAATCCTGTACCATATTGCACAGCACTTTCTGAATTTTTTGGGTCGAATGCTCAGTATTATAATAGACAATTAAAATAAATACAAGTTTATTTTATTTGTTTTTTTCCCTAGTTCAGATTGTATTCTTATTGTGTTTGTTCTTGGGAAGAACGGTTCAACAATTTAGCCTAATGCGAGCATAATTCAAATATTCTCCTGATCTCATATGAATACATTTTTCTAATATCTGTTCAATGTACTTGATAGATGTTTCACGTATTAGGGTCCAGAGAAGCAGCAAACCAGACTTGCTGCAGTAGCCCTCTGCAAAGTACTTAATCTGTTCTGCTTCCTCAAATATTTGACTAAATAAATGGTAAAAGTTTAGAGCTGAAAGATATCTAAGTTGATAAAGGTTTCTGCTAAGTAATTATAACATTTTTCAAGCCTGGTCCATTTTACCGTCATACAGGAAATTCAATTTAAAAAAAAAACAACACTGGCAACTTTGTTCAAGTGCACATAAATCACAACTATAAACTATTTGCTACAATGTCTATCAACACTTAATAAGCTACACTATATGGTCCATGTTTTATTCCCACTTCTGTCTTTATAGCACTGTCACAAACAGTTACTCCGCTAGAGGGGAGGATCAATACCTGAACCCTGCCCTGCTCAGTTTAATATTTCAGTTATAAATATTTACTACCTACCTCTCAACGCCAGCACAAATTTGTAAACGGAAACCATAAATTCTGCTTGCCCACTCTAACAGACAGACAGATGTCTTCATGGACACTTTATTTAACATATTATTAAAATGCATCTTTAAGAATGTATTCACTTGTTAAAGCTTTTACTCCAATGGCAAGGCAGACAGATAACACATGTAAGAAGGATCACAATATAAATAATTAAGCTGTTGTAATGCACTCATTGGTATTTGGTCCAATTTTGACTGCATCTGAATTTGAAGCATCTGTCCTCCAAATTAAAGTAAGAAATTACACAATAATTGAAGATACTGACCAAGATCAAAATTTATAAGAATTAAAATTTCTTGCACCACCAGTGGAAAAACACTTTAAACAGTGGAGATGACTATTTGTTGTAACAGAACTGGTCATGTTTTTCAGTATCAGCTAGAGGTGCTCGTGGAGAAGGGAAGAGCTGAAGGTGTGTCTGAAGTCAGGTCGGCCCGTTAAGTAAATTGTGAGAGCTCGGTAAGGTGCCCACGTTGAAGAGGGGCCAAGCGAGTTGGACACACACTATCCCCCACATGGGAAAGCCATCACCCCATACCATGACCTGGCGACATGCAATGCCGTGAGAATAAACCACATACCACAGAAAAGCCAAGATGACCAGCCCGGCTATAAGAAACATTGCATTCACTGAGGTGAACTGCAATAAGAAGCAACTGCTCCTGCCCATTGTGGACATTATTAAAAACTGTTCCACTGATGACTTTCGCTTGCATTACTCCTTTCCACAGCAACTGACCGTATATCTTTTACAATGCGTACCAATAGTTGGTACGCATTGTAAAAAACCTATTTTGTCCATCTTTTCATTTACAATTTCTCACCTAAATGAATGTCAGGTCTGCGTTTGTGTTTAAGTTCCCTACATGCATTTAGCTAATTATGCACCGCCTTTCAAACAAAATTTAGTCATCTGCTTCGTTTTCACGCTTTGAGCATGACCGAAGATACCTGCCAGCAAAATGTGGCAATTACTGGAAGGAGCAAGCCTCCAGACTTTAGTGTATCATTAAAACCTGAGGATGCAAGCTAGTGACCTGAAATATGCAATACGATGTGAAAGTTGAGCTAGCTTGCAGCGTTTTTTAGTTGACTAGCTAGCTCAACAAGCACCGCTGCCACTGCTGCTTTTGTGTGGACAGCTGACATTGGCTGGCTGGCTAGAGAGTTGGCTATATGTTCCATATAGCGAAATAGCCAGTTAAAATGTTCAACTGACTTTAGTGAACATTCCAAACAAAGGACAGTAATAAATATACATGATAATGTAATATAGTAACTATTTTGCATGCCGTGAAATAGTATTGTATTGCTTTTTGGGAGACGTGTGATTTCTAATTAATTAATTATTACACATAGATTTCTGTTTCAACGCATTTATCTGTTAAAGAAATTTACCATAACTATGCACTTAAAACTTCTGTGCAGTGAATGATCAGTGAATAATGAGGATTTCTGCCTTGCATTGCTAGACTGGAGTTGACCATTCTGAACCTGCAAAAAAAAGGACCCTAGCAGTATGCGCCTCATTTTTTAGGTGTGCTCCTAAATTTGTTTTACTTAAGCGGTGTTCCTAGAAAATAAAGCAAGCATAGAGCCCGGCTCTAGTCAAGAGTGACGTACAAGCAGCACACACACACACACACACACACACACACATAGACACCAGAAACCAGAACAAAATCCTTGGTTCTCCAAATGGCTACTATGGGCTCCAAACATTCAGCCTTCCCTGGTGAGTCGAATGTTGAATAATTGAATTGAGTTTTTAATAAATGAATGCATTGTCTTTAAGGTAGATGCATGGTCCGACTTGTTTTGACCTTTGAATCACTTCAGTGAGCTCTTCAGAGTGAGTGAGTAGGACTTGCCAAAACTCCTCCTGCTCTCTGCAATTTACTTTTTAACAGTCTAATTCTACTGCAGATTTCAGTGAAATTAACATGCGGATGGTACTGAATTAGGTCAGGTCTTGGGACAGGTCTTGTAAAATGAGTTTGGGAAGGGGAAGAGTTTTGGGACCACAAGATTGACGTGGTTTGTAGTCTCTCTACTAGTTCAATCTCACTCCTTAGATATAGAGTAAAAAGCCTAACTGTAGTGAATTATTATGGTGGAAATTTATTAAGAACCGAAGGATTTTGTCTGGAGACTAGACAGGGGTTATGTTTGTTATGCATGTGTTCGTGTTATGCTTTTACTAAGCTCAAAGCTGCTAGTTAGATGATGTTAGCCATCACAAAAATATAGTTTGCAGCATGTTTTTGCTTCCATCATCTCTTTATATCTTAAATATCCATATATCTTTATATGTTTCAGTTAGACAGAAAAGTTAAAGAAAGAAAAGTTTAACTTCCAAACGCAAATACATTTCTCAGAACTTTATTAGTTATTCTACAATTGACCTTGATTAATCATTAAGTGTTTTTAAGAAGAAAAATGTTCCCCTGGTGAGCATGTCCTTAGACCAGTCCTAGAATGTGGGCCTTTTAAGGCCAGCACCACCAATGCTTGCTGTATACCATCCACAATATTTTTGTGGGTGCATAGGTGTGTGTCTGTGAGAGAAAGAGAGGGACTGAGGAGAAGAATGAGGAAAAGACAACTGTGTTTGTGTATGTTTGTGTGGGAGAGAGACTCAGTGGATATGTGGAGTGTGTGTGAGTGTGCGTGTGTTTTTGCGTGCATGCGTGTGTGTGTATGCGTGCGTATATGGATACATAAAACACAGGACTTGAGTTTTTGTATGCACAGACACACACAGTAGGAGCCCAGAGGTCCTCTCCCTTTGCAATGGTAACATTATGAGTTGACACATTCTCCTCTCTATCAAGTGTCTTATTGTTTCGTGTGTATCTTCGCTTTTTGCCTTCTCCTGTTATAATTTCTGGATTTCCTCTTTGAGATGTACCTTTACCCAGCCGAAATTCAGCAAAAAAAGAAGAAAAACAGATAATGAACCGAGCTGGATAAAAAGCTGTTTGTAAAGGAACCTTGCTTTAATACTTTAGCACTCCAGACCCGCTCTGTGTACTTCAAAAAGCCTGCATTTCCTTTTCCTCAAAGCTCTATGGGAAGAGCGGGTTTCTGCTTCCATCCCTCTCCGTGCACAACAGGAGTGCTGTGTGTGGTGGAGAGATATTTGGAAGCACCCCAAAGGTAAATCTGTGCGTAAGCCAATGTCATGGTATGTGTCTGTCTCAGGTTCTGTGCTGTGTTCTTGCCCAGGAAGAAAGAAATATCTAAACAGTCTTCTTGCCTTCTTTTGCAAAAACTGGAATTCCATAAATCTCCAACCTAGTTCCTCTATATGTGTAGAGGTCAAAACTCCAATCCATTGCTGGCTATTTATGCAATTTAACCAAAATCTTATGGAGGTCATTCTCATCTGTTTTATGGGCATTTTCTACAGAATCAGATCAGAAACCATTGAATGGATTCCAGTACTAATGTTCCTTTCATGAGTGGCTCTGCTAAATTCATGTTCCAGCACACGCTATACAGAGAAGGCCCCTGGCTAGCACATCCGAGGCCAGCAGGAGAGACTTCATCTATTTTGGTAGCTGCCCACATGCCGTGCTGAGCCAGAGCCCAGCCAACAATATTATTCCTAGCAAGTGCTAGCACCCTTTTCTTTATCTCCCATAAGGCCTTACTGTGTTCTCCCTGTTGCCTCCTGTCCAGCAACACTCATGATCACTCTCCATCAGCCCCCTGCCATCTGTCACTCTGGTGTTGCCTCCAGCTGTCCCTCTCTACCTCTGCCAGCTCTACGTCCGACTATCCTGTCACTACTAATTTCTTTGCAACAGGTGTTTTTCCCATTCAAGAGGAATCACACACAAGGAAGCAAATCAGTGTACACCCCTAGGATCGTTCTTGTGAGGCAGTGTTATTCTGTCTAGCCAACCATGTCCTCACCGCAGGGTTTCACTACCTTACCAGTCCCAATCAACCAGGGCTGGGAACCGGAACCAGACTAAGGAGGCTTTCCAATGGCTACAGACAACCATGTATGCCTGTCTGCCAAAGCCTCACCGAAGACTAAAGACATCTCCCAGATGTATCTGTCCACATGACAATCGGAATGTGAGTACTTCAGGTGGGGAAAACAGTACAGCTATGAAGCTGTGGGACAACCCTGAGTTCTTTCGGCCAATTGCAGCGGTGGTCGTCTGGTCCCTCTCAAGATCAAAGAATTTATTAAAACATCTCTATAGACAGGCTTGAGTGACATGCATTACAATTACAATTCTGGCTATCAACTCTGTTTCTGCATTCGTCAATCTGTCATATGTACATACGTATGTTTATATTTGGGGGATGAATGAGCAATTTGTTGTACAATGATATAAAAAGCATTAACATTACACTTTAAGAGAAACCATGTTCATTCTAAAGGGCTCCAAAGTTCTAAGTTTGAATGTCAATTATTTGTTTACATTGGTTTACATTCCATAGCAATAGTTAAAATTGTCAGTAGTATGACCAAGACTATTAGAATGTCTGAATTACTGGGAACCTGAAATCCTTGATACCCTGATGTACTTCTAATTGGCCGCAGGTATGATAAAATACAGTAATGACTACAGCGCAAGATTATACATTTTTTAAAGCAGTCATAAAAACTAAAAATGAAAAGCAATGGCAAGTATCTTGATTTTTTAGATAGATTTAGATTTGCTCCTTCTGACCGTGTTGCCAATAGCATGCAACTGGGAGGGCTGAAGCAAAGTCTCACCAACACAATCAGAGCTCTACTGACATCTACTGGAGCCAAAACTAATACCAGAGTGTCTGCCAGTATTGGCAGAGATAAAAAAACTGCGACCTCACAGTACCAATGGCGTGTGTGAATCTGGAAACAGGACGGAAGAGTGCCAATTAATTACTATTGTGTATAATCTTTACAATCTTTACATAATCAAAATGTATTAATTTTGTATTAGCTGTTTTTTATTTTTTTCAAACAAACTGCAAACTTTGCAAATCATAGCCATGTTTTTTCCCCCCAGCTATACTCCCAATATTAGCTGTACTGGCTTTACATGCTTTACATGCATACAATACATTAATGATTGTTTAACTATCACAATGCATCTCTGCACTGTTACTGGACCCTCGGCCAAGAGTAATTATCAAGCCAAAGTAAGTTAAAAATGTATTCTTTAATGGTAGGTGACAATTGCATACCTAGCAAATATTTGATATGGTACGTAGTATCTATGTTCTGTGCAGTATAGTTGTAGACAGTATGGTTGCAGTATAGCTGTATAATTAAAAGACTTAATGTAATCCAACAGTAGCAATAAAATATTAATTGATTGTCAAAAATAGCAGTAATTCAGGTCAATTTTTTACTTCACTATATTTACTATTACTTTACTATATATATATATATATTGCATATCTGGACGAAAGCATTGAGACACCTACACATTACACCTACAAGAGCTTTTATGACATCCCATTCTAAATCCATAGGCATTAATATCGGGTTGGTCCCCCCTTTGCAGCTATAACAGCTTCCACTCTTCTGGGAAGGCTTACCACAAGATTTTGGAGTGTCTGTAGGAATTTTTGCCCATTCTTCCAGAAGAGCATTTGTGAGGTCAGACACTGATGTTGGACGAGAGGGCCTGGCTC
>JAOVYW010072085.1:0-16896 GCA_025775045.1 Hiodon tergisus
GATCTTAAATTAAGTAATTTGAAAATTTTTAAAGTGAAACTTTGAGCGGTCACAGCTACATACATCTATGGCAGCATGACAGATTTAAAATTCAATTAAGTTTTGATTACACTAATCAGGTGTAATCGTCCCATGTCATGTCTCCTCATTTAATAACACATGCTTTCACATAGAAGGACAAAATATAAACGTATATCATTCGTGATTTCCTTGGTCATTCTAGATTTGCCCGCATTAACCCGCATGAATGCGTGGTGTAAATGTTGTCGAACTGAAAATGTTGTGAATTACAAACCAAATAATAGAAAGGGATTTTTTTTAATCAGTCAAGCCAAAATTTACTTCGTTTAACTTCGTAACAAAGATCGTTTATGTGTATTTCCCGAAGAACATTCACAGGTAATAAACCCATCTACTTAACATCGGAAACGAGGCTTTCGAATCACCTTACTGGAAATTGCAACATACATATTCTGAAATGACGTCCTTCAATCCCGCCCACACAAAAAGATAAATTGACCATTTTAACGCATGAACTCCGAGTGTTTCATTAACAGTCGCACTCCATTGGTTAGCTGAACTTTGAAAATGTTGTTTATAATTCACTGGGTGTTGTCTCTCGTCTAGTATATTGATATGTAAACGAGACGAAATAGGTTGGTAATAGAATGAATAATTTATGTGCTTGAAATGTCAGTCTAAAAGTGAAACTAACGTGAATCCTGCGGGGGAATAACTGAAACTATGACTTATAGTGAAGAATTGTGTTGAATACTGTTGAACTGGAAATAACGTTAAACCTAATTGCTTAAATGCATTTTAAAAATCCGGATGTGTCGAAATAAAATTTTAAAAAATTTATGCTGGCATGTATTATCTTTCATTATTTATTAAATCTTATGTAATGATAATAAACACATAGTATTCGTACTGCATTATATATTTTTTAAAACATCTAACTAAATCCGCTACGTCTACCGCACATACTGGAAAGCTGGTGGCTTTAAAAGTAGAGTAACGTGACTTACAGAAATCTGAAGCAACGGTTTCAAAAAATGGAAACGCGTGTCATCGTCACAGCTTTCATTTCTAACGATGACTAAGATTTTCAGCGAGCTTGATGTTGTGTTTAATTAATATAGTTCACTGTTGCACCTTCGTTAGTTTATAACTAAAAAATATATATAACGTGATTTGTTCAATTATTATAGTAATCTGTGGAATAATCATTACTTTTTCAAAAGTGCGGAAAAAAATCGGATTTGTTTAAGAAGTTTTATAGGGTGTTTTGTTGATACACGCCTTTCCATTTCTAGTCATAGTAGTAGCAGTAGACGAAGGTGGGTGTTCAGTTTGGTAGCATCCCAAGCGTTTTTTAAAATAATAAGTCAAATGAGTTTTCATACATCTGAGACTTGTTGTTTTTTTACATTAGTGTTCCGCTGTCGTTTCTACTACATTCTAGTGTTGCAATAGGATGTTTATACCGGACGCGGACGAATAAAGCAAACACCTCCACGGGTTTCTTAGACGCATTAAGGTTTACGTGTAACATATTATGTATCTCATAAGTATGATAATTGTCATACAGGAAATTGTTTTTTTCTTTTTCATAGGGAGGCGGAGAAGGGGAGGGATATAGAATATAACCATTAGAGAAGACTGTCACTCTTATGACTCAAGACTTACCAAATCTTCGACGAGAGGGCACAACTTAGCAATTTTGCTGAAGGATTTTTTTTCACCATAAAATTTACCCTTGGAAATAGCGCACATTGTTGATATGAAAAAGTTCGCATTACAATTACGGAGCAGTGAAGAAAGCACAGCTATGTGCTGATGTGATGTAAATTAAACAAGATAGAAAGTTGGTTAGACTGACGATAAAGTAAAGACGGAAGGACTCTATGAACACAATTCAAATGTGGAGGGCGTAAATTAAACCAAGACAACCGGCCATTAACAGACGGTAAGACAGTAAAACGAATATAATAAATACTCTTAATATCAGTGGTATAGTAAATTGTTTAGTTGTTTTTTTGTGTTTTAAAGATGTGAGGCCCGTAGTGGGCGCGAATTAATCGGTACATATAACTACGCCTTCGAATTCTCACTGACGCAGTTTTAGTAAAGCCTCCAGCCTCTTCAAGCGTTAATCGAGGACCCTGATCCAGCGCAAACTCAGAATGACTTTTTACTATTCGTGTCTGATTTTAATGTCAGGTAGCCTATTACAATTCAAGAAAAAACTGAGGCAGGTGTTGTAATTTATATAATAATATAAACGTTGATTTATGTAGTTATTATGAATTACCTGGTAATTTATGACGAGTTCATATTTAAAGAGTAGCTTCGCTAGTGGGCTGTACACAGGTGAATTGTGAACAGATACATTTTCCATAATTTCCCTGGCCCAGTTTTCTCAACAATGAAGCATGTTTGTACCAAGAGTTTAGGTTATTGTTTCAATATACATGTTCTAAACCACGTATATTACGTTCATTTTGGTCTGTACATGCATTGCTTGACCATACCCAAAACATGGAACAAAAATGGCCTTGTCATACTCATAATGTTTTGACATTTTCAACAGGTTATATTGTTTCAATGAATAGACGAAACCCTGGATATTGAACAGAGCCATTGTTTTGTTCTGTTTACAGGAAGTAACTTTATGCCTCCCCGATATACCACTCTCTGGTGTAATACTCAAAAATACGGAATTTAGAGTTATTACAGGAAAAAATCGGGATCGAATGTCGAACCAGAAAAAGTAATTACATATAAATAAGGAAACGCTGGTGTGTTATACGTGTATTGTATGCTGTGGTTCCAACATAGGGAGTAGGCCTTATTATGCGCTGGTGTAAAACGAAACTAATTTACTGAATTTCTACATTAAATACACTACAAAAACTAGCCATGAATACATATGATGTCTACCAAAACTACAGTTAAACCTGTCTTTAAAAATGTATCAGTGGAATAAGTGAAATATCGAACCTTGAACCCGGTGCTTTGTCGTTTTGTTTTTGATTAGGTGAAAAAAGAATTAATAAATTCAATTTAAGAAAATATCTCCAGTATGTTTCATCATATTGTTCTATAAAACAATATGGATCCTTAAGTCAATTAATCAACAATAGCAAATTAAAAAGCTGTTTGATGAAAAACCCTGCTCCTGTTTACAAGGCTAATACCACCATGCCATTCAACTACTATACATACATCTAGTCTGTGTTCCTCAAATATCTTTATCTATAATTGCATGCAGGGTGCCATGGAGTAAACATCTGTGAACAAATTTAACCTCTTTGGTCCTCCAGTTCCGTTCCAAGCTAATGGAGGCAGGAACTCTAGTAAAACCTCTGCCCAGGCTATCCCACAAATGCTCTGTTGGTTAGAAATTGGGCATCAGCCTTGCTTCATAATGTTGTTAAGTCAGTGGACTTGAGTCGATGCAGTCAATGTTCCACACTTGATATTAGAACTACCTGTGAGATTGTGGTAATGGCCGACATCTCAAGGTGTGTCCCATTCTAGCCATGCTTCGCAGTCCATTGTCTGTACTCCTTGCACTGCTGAACCTAATAACAGCCATTCAATAAACGGCTTGCACACTGCAGCCTGGCAACAACATTTTCCAGAACATATTTTCATTCTGTGTCACACATTTTAGCTGATATTTTAATCCCCCTGTGAAACTCAACAGCCATAGCAATGCAATATATGTCACTACCTTCACCTTTTGCTGCTATGCTAACCCGTAAAACAGGTCATGTCAGTGTTGACAAGTCATTATGTGTGTTGTCCAGACGGAGCATAGTGTTTTAGAGCTGACTTGGGTCAGTAAACCCATAAAGTGGGTTACCTTGGGAGATCTGATATTTGTCCGTTTCTTGCATCTGAACCATTAATCACTTAAGCACGTCTCAGTTGCGAAACAAACTTGATTGCCTGGGGGGCGGAAACGACAACTGGGACAACCGTTGAGGTTGAAAATACAAGTTAGGGCAGGTCATAAATGCCGGGTATACTTTAGCTTTATAGAACAATGCGTAGGCTCCCATGTGTTTTCTTGCTGAGGTATGTATCTGACACTGTAAGGATGTCGGTGAACAGCAGATCACGGTGCCTGTGCTGATTCAGTAATTGTATGTAAACGTAGACGAAAATGGTAGATGGTAGTATTTTATTAAAGTTTTGCCTGTTATTACCTGCCTGTAGCTGGTTTAGTTAGAGGATGGCCTCAGAGCAGTATGCAATAAAGCAATACCTTTTATAGATTCAGATAAAGATGAGGTGGCTCTGCAAAGCAAATCTGAGTATACTGCCATTCTTACTGCATATAATTAATGCCCAATAAAGGAAAAAACCACATATATTACCATTTATTACCAAAGAATAGCCAATTTTGAGTATTGTGTTGATATGGTGCAGGACTTGATAGAGGAAGGTAGTGTGCAACCCTTCCAGGAACCCGTCCCCATCTCAGATTCTCACGGCAGGCATTTCCTGCAGTGCTTGCTGGTGACCGGACACGAGGCTGACACAACTGTCCAGGTGAGGGCTTTGAGAATTGTACCTATGTGGCAGGGGTGTTGTCTCCAGTCCTGATTCATACACGTCTGCAAGGGTACACACCGTAGTCCCTGAGTGAGAGGGGTCTCTTACACCACATATTTTTTCTTCACCTTTAATCATCTCTTCTTGGGCACCGGTTGTTGTAAACATGCCGTTAAAACAAGCATTGTCCAAGGAAACACAGCTAAGGACCAATAGGAGCCACGTTCTTGTGGGGTAAAATAATGTTTGAATGGGTAAGCAGAAATTATCAAAAACAAATAGCAAGGACTCTCAAATAGCAAGGATAATTCTCTCTAAATCGAACTCAACGTTTCATATTTCAGCATTTTCAAAAGATCATGGGGGATTATGGCTCATTTCTAGGTTGAATAGTATCTGAATGTGTGAGTCGTGCCATCGTTTACTGACTGACGTTGACTGACGGCTAGATGAAGTTTGGAGGGTTGGCTTTATTCTCCTCAGTACAGTGCGCATAACTTGTATTCAGCACATTCAGCTTTTGTTTACAGCATTATCTTTTCCTGATGCAGTTCAGCACACATGAAATTCTCAAAGCCACACCCATGATTTTGATTAGTGGTTATTTTTATGATTCAAATTTTGTTAGTGTGCGCTATGCTTTGGTCAGTAATTCATTGGATGAGGTTGTAGTGATACTTATGATTCAAGTGTGTTGTACGATACTGTAATATCAGGCATTTCACATCGTACCATTTGCATGAAACGGCTCCTTTATTGTTCAAATAAACGTGGTAATCTGTAGAGTGGCATAAACTGAATCTAACTCCACAAACGTCTTAGATTCTCAGTGGGTTCTTGGAGCATAAAATGACAGAATTGCATTTTACTGGTATCTTTTCATTTCTCTGTGCACCATTACAGTGAAAAGGGGAGCCAGTCTGTTTGTGCGCCATAGAGAACAGGAAACAGTAGATGTGTTGCAGAGACTTGTAGACAGTTGGACCTGAGTCGAGAACAGTACACTGCTTTGTTGTGCAGCTTCAAACAACAGAAAAACTTAAATTAAATGTGTGGTGTTTTCTAAAGCTTTGGGTAAAACTATGAGCGGTTGTGCTAAGAAAAGGAATAGATATAGCATAAGTGGTGTTGTCTGTTTACTAGACATCTGAGAAGCAAGAGAGTTTCATAAATGCTGTTTTGGTGTGGACATATCAGCCCCTTAACTGTTGTAATGAGTGTCATGTTGTATTTCTCAATATGTGGGCATGAGATAAAGGACACACGGCCCCACAATCCACTCAAAAAAACAATCAGCTTTTGAACCAACCACGAGGCTTCTGTTGTAGCTCCTCCCTATTGTGGGAGTGTCTTGCCTATCGTGGTGGGTGTGACTTCCCTTTCCTGGTCTGTTTGTTGAACCACATACTGCACTAACCATGAAGAACACCCAAACCACATGGTTTGTGCATTTACCAATCTTTGTACAACAACAAGCACTCCTAGTTGCTGTTTTTTGTCGGCCAGTTAGACCAGAGGATGACCAAATTCAATATGAAAAATGGTGATCAAATGTATGTTTTGTGCACCTTTGTGATTTAAAATGTATTAATGACCTCAAAGATGAATTAAATAGTTTGAATTAAACTTGTTTGGAACTCCCAAATCTCTCTTGGGGCGTTGGCTTTCCGCTTGGTGCAGATCGAAGGCCATCCCCTCCCTAACACTGCATCAGTTCCGGCAGTCTGGTTTTCTCTAGACCCGGATTTCTATGCCTGGATCTTAAGTCATTTGTTTTGCAAAGGCTGCTGCGTGGTTTTGCTGCTGCAGATGGACTTTAGTGATGGTGACCTTGAATCACTGGCGCATCAGCAATGAAGAAATGTAGACCTGGTGTTAAAGAGATCCAAATTCCTACTTATGACCTATCCCTTCTCTCACCACCCTCTGTCAGCTCTGTGGCACTATGGCGCAGTGGAAGCAGGTGCAGTTGCAGGTGCAGTACCTGTCCACGCAGACCCTGAACGACCTCTACCCCCCTGCCTTCCCCATGGACGTCAGGTGCTACCTCGCCAACTGGATCGAGGAGCAGTGTTGGTACGAGCACCGAGGAGTTCACCGTGTAGATAAAGAGATGTGTTGTTAGGCATTAGGGTTGCCCATGCTAAGCACTCTCAAGTGAGCATGGCATGTTTTGGGACTCAAGGAGAGCCAAAGGAACTAGGAGGTCTCAACAGTTAGTGAGTTTACACGTTACTAATTACACATTACGATTCGAATGTTTGGCCAAATGAAACACAGTGGTAACTGTTTATATTCTTTGGAATGTTAAAATTTTATATTTCTTAATTATATAAATATATGTCCTTTATATTTTGGTTTTTGGTCCAAATTTGTAAAAATAATTTAAAATCTAACTGAAAGCTTGGAAATTCTATAGTGTTGCCATATCTAGCCATGAATGTTTTCCTTTCTGCCTGTCCCTGACATAAAACAGAACAAGAGGCTGAAACAGACACACGTCTCTAGAAATGCCATGTGGGTGGATTGAAATAGTTCTTGGGGATCTGTCATAACCGACACAGATTTTACTGAACCAACCGGGATACTCACCTGATTTAGCGCGTGTGGCACACCTGGGCTGGCCTGGTCTTGGGGTGGGCAGAGAAAGACAGGCTCTTATGTGATGCCTTTTGTTTCCCATTAATTCATAAATTAAAAAATAAACACTAAAAACCAGACAAAGATAAACACCCTTTCAAGGGAAAGCCAAAGAAACAGCTTTTTGAGACTAAACAAACACCAAACACTACCAGCCACCGCACATTATCCTTACAGACCTTTCCAGTCTAACCTCTTCTTAACCAGCTCTGCTGTCTCTTTTAAAAAGTCTTATATTGTTGGCACCTGTGTGTGATTGCCATCCATGGAACCACTATAATTAATTTATTAAATGACATTGATTCCGTTTACCTCCTACCCTCCTTCATGTTCTTATCTCCACTCTCTCTGTCCTCCCCCATCCAGGGAGGATATTGCCATCGACGACCCTGAGCAGGAGTCCCATGCTCTGAACCTGCTGGAGCGCATCACCGCCCTCCTGCAGGAGCTGGCCCAGCACAACCCCAATGTGGTGGAGAAGCTGAGGCTCCAACAGTTCAGCAGGAACATGGTAAAAACCCTCTCTGTTCCCTGCGCGACTTTTCATCACGGGCAAGTTATTGCAATGTTGCAATTTTGTCTGAACAGCTACGTCTAAAGGAACTTCTTGAATGGTACCCTGAATTCAACAAAATGAAAGAAATGGTATTAAAATGTATGAAATCACTTGGCCCTTTTATTCAACATTATTCTGATGCAGATTAACAGTAAGACACTTGCAAAAACAAGAAAATTTTATTTTTTATTTTTTATTTACAATTTTATTAAATGCGATTAATGGGTTTTGATAGCTTTTCACCTGGACAGGATTTAAGTTAACTGGCATCTGAGAATTAGGAACTCTTCTTGAGAATTCTCAGATCTGCAGTGTTGATTTGATTGGAGTGTTATCTCCTATGTATGAAAACCATCCAGCGCCTACGGCAGTGATCTTGTTGCCGCTCTTCCACATTCCTATCATAAATACAATAATAAAATGATGGGATCTTTCTCTGCTGTTCTTTGCTAACATAACTATGCTGTCCAAAAACTCAGTAAAAATAGAATAGTTAATAAATTAGAAATGTGTGCGCGTGATCGGAAGCAAATACGGCACTGTCGCGTGTGCACACATTTTTCCAGCAAACCAGCACATTTTTCCTGTTCCTGTGTTTTACATACTGGTACGATCATTAAAACGATTTTTTGAGAGAATAGCTGGGGGTTGACATTTCCCCCTCAAACAAATAAATAAATGGAACTGAGCTGCTCTTATCTTAAAGAATACGACTTTAACAACAAAAGATCGTCTGGGATTTATAGAGGCTGTAATTTAAGATGTTTCAGGAAAGGACCAGATATATGAGTACCTGGCAGAGCTGATTGAATGCCTATGCTATTGCTTTTCAGGTTGTGTTCCGCCCACAGCCTCTGCAGCTGGTGAAGACGGTCCAAGAGATCTTGAGGAAGGAGAGAGTTCTTATTAGTCAGCCGGTATTCAGCTTAAACTCTGCTCTGGTTTTCTCCATGCTTATGCTCCGTCATCCACTCTTCACAAACAAAACATGCATACAAACCACAGATTCAGGCCAACTTTTGCATAATTGTTTTTTTTTTGTTTTTTTGTTTTGTTTTTTGTTTTTTGCAATTGCTCGCTTTTGTTCTCATACAAGTGTAGCCAAACCGCTTATTTCAGTTGCACTGGCAAAGCCGAAGTACAGACGTCAGTCCTTGAGTACCATGCGTGAACCCCTGCCATTACCTTGAAAGGTAGTTGTCATCATTTTCTTTGGTTTTCCACAGGTGCCCTCGGCTTCCCACTTTCCACCATCCCCTGTGCAGCCATCCCGCTCCCCGGCTCCCCCGCCCCATTCCATGGGTCCCAGTGGGGGTTTGGGGAACCGAGTGGCCCACAGAGAGGAGAGTAACAGGGATGTGGAGCAGCTTGTGCGCAAAGTGATGGAGATCCAGAGCTGCCGACAGAATATTCACCATCTGCAGGAGGAGCTGAACTGGGAGAGGCAAAACTTTGAATCCATGCAAGGTGAGAACTTAATGGTCCACCTGGTGTGCTCAGACTGGTGCCATTGTGTACCTTTCTGTGTATCTATGGAGGGACTCGGTAGTGGAGCACTACAGCTCTTGTGTGTTTATCAACCATCACTCCGAGGTTGCTTGTTGTCTGGGAAATGGGGCCGGCGTTATGTATTCCAGGTAGCTGTTGATGTTTTTCAGTCACAAAGTTTCAGGTGACATTTAGAGGTGAGGCAGGGGCCTTTGTTTGTGTGAATTCTCAGACCTGCAGCATAGATTTGATTGGCATTTTATCTCCACTCTATAAAAACCATCCAAGTGCCTACGATAGTGATCTTGCTGTCCATATTCCACAAAATGCTTGGTATGTTCGTCTTATACAGCCTTTAGAATTGAAGAGCAACATGGGATGTTCAACCCACTTAGACATGTGATAGTACATACATTTACAACCCAGGCCCAATCAGAGTTTGTTGACTTTCATCAAAATCTGAAAGCATAAGCTATTAAGGAAATAGAATCAATTTGGCAACCTAAGGTGGTGCACTTTATAGGGTGCATGACAGACAAGTTTGGCCTCACCAGCTTCCCTCCTGTGGGGTCAGCTGTTCCAGCACTAGCTCTGCCCATGGATCTTTCTCTGCCGTCCAAATACGCTGCTTGTCCAAATATGCATTCAAAGGTTACTGGGAGGTTCTTTAAGAGAACATGGATCTCGGCTAGCATTTTGTTTGCACGTCTAGGAAGCTACGAAACTTTGCTGGTTGCGTGCATATCACTTGACATGGATGGGTTCTGATTTTCTGACCATAAGCCAGTTTGAGCTGACCAGACTGCTCAGTCACACTATGGTCCAATAGTCATGGGTGGGTTCTGACTTTCTGACCAAACGGCAGTTTGAGCTGGCCGGACTGCTCGGTCACACGACGGTCAATAATATGGGTGCTCTGGTGGCAGCCCACCATCAGCTTTGACTATCACAGGCTAAGCTGTCTGAAGCCAACAAGTCATCCCTAATGGATGTGCTTCTCATAACGGGCCACTTTTTGCACCCATCCAGTGAGGAGAGGGAGTCCTCTTGGGCCTTTGCTGATTGAGCACTTAAGCAGATATTGTCAATTTTTATACCGCATTTTAAAAAGTTCTGGTATGGATGGATTCGGGGTATGGTCCGAATCTTTGTGATATGGCCAAGTATGTGGAGACCTGCTCATCGAACATCTCATTCCATTATCATGGGCATTATTATAGAGCCGGTCCCCCCCAGCCTCCACTCTTCTTGGAAGGCTTTTCACTAGATGCTGGAAGATTGCTGCGTGGACTTGCTTCCATTCAGTCACAGGAGCGTCAGTGAGTTTTGGCACTGATATAAGACGATGAGGCCTGGCTCGCAGTTGGCATTCCAATTCATGCCAAAGTTGTTCGTTGGGGTTGAGGTCAGGGCTCTGTGCGGGCCTGTCAAATTCTTCCTCACTGATCTCGACAAACCATTTCTGTATGTACCTCCTTTTGTGCACAGGGGCATTGTTAGGCTGAAACAGGAAAGGGTCTTCCCCAAACTGTTTCCAGAGAAGTGATCTTAGGCTTGTGTGTGGTGATCTTAGGCTTGTGTGAAGTGATCTTAAGCTTGTGTGTGATGATCTTAGGCTTGTGTGTGGTGATCTTAGGCTTCTGTGAGGTGATCTTAAGCTTGTGTGTGATGATCTTAGGCTTGTGTGTGGTGATCTTAGGCTTGTGTGAGGTGATTAGGCATATTGAGTCATATTGAAAGTCACTGAACTTCAGTACAGACCATTTTACTGCCATTCTACTGATTGAGATTGCATGGCTGTGTGCTCGATTTTATACACCTGTCAATCATGGGTGTGGCTGAAATAGCCGAATACAGTCATTTAAAGTGGTGTCCACATACATTTGGCCATCCGAAATATCTACAAATGTCTGTTTTGATTAAAGCAAATTGCTCTTTAAGTTGTTCGAATTATATAAGTTGTTTATCATGTAGAAGTTGGTGGACATGGTTCAAGTTACGAGGCCCATCTTTTGAGTCTATCATATCCACTAGGAAGCCATTGATGCTAAGGATAAGACTGGGACCGGTAAATGGAAAACCTTTTGAACTGCTCTCCAGATTTTAATTGTAAGCTGGGACCAAGTAAATTACCTGACAATGATAGTGCTGCTAAGTATGTCGTGGTACAGAGGGATTTTTCTGTTCAGCCATTTCTCTGTGTCATTAGTAAGCCCAGTTGTGGTCTAAGTTCGGCCACACAGTAGTAAAATTGTAGCTTAGGCAAAGTCAGGCCTACTGATATCTTAGGTATCTGAAGGGCTTTCAAACTAATTCTGGGCCATTTCCCTTACCAAATAAAATGTAAGCTTGAACCATTTAAAAAAGGTAAAAGTGAAAGAAAGGGGTCATATATTTAATTTCATCTAGATCAGTCCTGATTTTGAATTTTGAGTAGTTGGCCACGTATACAACTGGTTATGTAAGACTGGGGGAATTATAATTCTGAAATATCTGATTCCCTTAGCAAGCCGTGAGAAAGGTAGTCTTCTCTTGTGTAGAGACTTCCTATGCCCACAACCTCTGTCTCGTCTGAATTGACCATATACCCAGAAAAATTATATTCCATTACATAAATCTATAAAATTATTATTGATGACTCTACGTATGTTACTCCTTGATTATCACCCATCAATTAATTAAGCAAATATGGCTTGTATGGATAATGGACTATATAATTCTGTTGAATCTGCAAAGAAATGGCCATTGGAATTAAGTTGAGTAATGATATTAGTCTATAGGACAATATAGTTTTTTTTTAAAATAGGCTTTTACACATTAACAAAAAACATTCCTCGTGGGTATTAACATGCAAGGTTGAAGACAAGCCACGCGCATATTCCTACTGAAAAAAATAACTGCTCTTGCTATTATACCGAGTAACTACTGAAGGTCAGACACATCCAACATTTTTAAATAAGTATGTTTTTAAATAATCTATTTATTTATTCAACAGAACATATTCAACAGGCATAATAGAAAGTGCCTCAAATGAAATTGTTTAATTTGGATGCATGGAAGCCGATACCCGAGTCCGTTCAAAAAAATCTCCCGTCCTTTGAAAATAACAGACGGTACGCGGCACGCAGCCACGCCCTCAAGCCGGGAGGGAGGGAACGACAGCGCCACTGAGAGGGAGGGCCGTGGCCTCTTATTGTACCTCGTAGTGCACCTGAGTGTGGTTCCACTGATGGTAATCACACTCAGGCGCCAATAACGCCAGTCCCTTACAATGAGCCAGCAAAGCTCACCCGAATAAAAGGCGTAAACCCTCCCCCAATGCCTCCGTCTCGAGCCGCTCTCGGACTGAGCACACCCTCGCACGCTACACAGGCTAATAAGGCAAAATGTGTTAACAAAATACTATCTAACTTGTGCAGAAACATAGAAGATTATTTTAATACAGTTACTGTTGGCTCAAAATGTTATCAAGGGTAATCAGTATTATGGGGCCTCCTCCTTTGGGTTCTGTGCCAAGAACCCGAGCATGTTTACCTTATATAGTGGTGCGAGTGGGTGCTTCAAGGGTGATTTAAAAAAAAAAGTGACATAGCATCTCTCTCAACGTACGCTCTTTAGGAGGAGGAGATGAACTGTGACAGTTTCATAGATGGACATAATACATTATTGACCATTAATTTACATTACAGTATTGTGTCAATTATATAAAAAGTTGTCGTTTTTTATCTTGAAATTAATGTATTAAACCAATTATGGTGGCCGTTCCCCACGTTTTGGTCACTCAGGTATCTTCTCGCATTGGAGAGCTAAGGAGCAATAGAGTAATGGGCAATATCTCACAACCACAAAGTGGCCTGTTACTCGATGGGATTTAGTAAAGAGTCAGTGGGGGTTAGAATAAAAGGTGAAATCTTTCTCTCTATGGTGTAAGTGTTTGTCACATATCCACTAATCCAACCTCCACAACAAAGCTGGATAAAAAAAGATCTCTTTAAAAATAAATACTACTGTAAATTAAAAGTTTCCATGCAGTAGCTGCTAAGAAAATCTAATCCAACCCCCACGAGAGCCCAAAAATGGGGAAATAGTAACAGCCCTCTTTAAAAAGATGAAAAATAACGCATGCTGTAAATAAGAATCTGTATAATAAAAATGTGATATACACTTCTTCTAATGTTCTGTATAGTCTGGTTCTAGAGAGTGTCCAATGAGTGTCCAAACGCAATCAATGGGCACTATATGACATTGCTGTCCATTTTAAAAACATCCAAGTGGTAGCATAACAAAAACTGAGCACAGTTCAGTCTCGAGTCTCAAACCCTTAGTTAAACCATTATGAAACGATTCTCAGGATAAAGACAGCTCAGCTGCTTCCCAGTCCTCCCCCTGCTGGTCTTCCGCTGTGTCTCGGCGAACAGAACGTATCCATGCTCCGTTAAGCTGTGTGCCAACACCTGTGTGCCAACGTCTATGTGCCATTCAATGCGGTGTCGTTCCCGGTTCCTGGGCCAGAGCTCGATTAGAAAGCCGCCATCACTACGGTGACATCACCCGCTTACTAATGCGCCAATTCTCTATAATCATCTGGCAAGCACGAGCACATAATGTTTTTTGTTTTTTTAGGTGCCAATCTGATCTAAGTCAAGCAAATCTGCGTCTTTTGCTGACGACAATGAAGCGCTCATACGATATACAGTGCCAGAGTACAACAACCAGTTGTTGGTTCTCTAAGTTCTCTAAGTCTCATAATGCTCTCATTGCCAGTAATAAGAAAAACAATGCTGCAGTGCTGATGTTGAGTTATCGACTGTTATGTCAGAGGATAGACGAGAAGAGACACCCCACAAAATTTAAATAAAGAGCTTCTGCTCTGACAATGGTCACCTGTCGGCAGGTAAGCAGAGAGGGACACGCTTCTCCTCCAACCATCGCTGAATCTCTCATGCGAGTGGTGTACTTTGCAGCGCATGCTCGGTTTGGAGGAGACTAGTCATACTTCCTCACAATCCCTGTGTGGTGGCAGGATTCGTTGCAACGTGCTGGGATGCGTTGGCATGACTGGCTGCAATGAAACGGAGACTGAAAGGGAGCTGCAGTGGCCGGCCTGTGAAGCTGCCAGAGCTTCTGATATCAGAGCTGATGGGTTTCCTTTCCTTTTGCTTCCCCCTTACAGGACAGCTCCAGCCTCACCAGAGCAACGGCTTAGACCCCAACCTGTCGGAACAAATGGTGAAACTGCAGGGCCACATTCAGCAGCTGGAATTCAATGGCCAAGCCATCACCAAGGTAGACGCTCAGTGCACACGGACGTACACAGTCACCGCTGCTGTGTTATATGCCTGCCTCGATATTGCACCAGCAAACCTACCTGAGGTTCTGACCTTTATTCATCTAGTTACAAAGGTGTTTTCCTGACATTGCCTGTGTGTGCATGTTCCTGTGTTGCCTTGTGTCTGTGTTGGCGTGTGTCTAAATGTGCGTGTGTCTGTGCGTTCGTGTGTCTGTGTTGGCATCTGTCTGAGTGTGGCGTGTGTCTGAGTGTGCATGTTCCTGTGTTGCCGTCTGTCTGAGTGTGGCGTGTGTCTGAATGTGCGTGTGTCTGTGTTGGTTTGTGTCGGAGTGTGCGTTTGTCATTGCTGCCTGGTGTATTTGTTTCTGTGTTTCTGCATCTGTTTTGGCTTGTGGCCCCTGAACTGGTGCCCATGTTTTCCAGACACGTGTCCAGCTCCTGCAAGAGGCGGTGTGCTGTCTGGAGCAGTGTCAGTCACGTCTCATCCATAGGATTCAGGCCTGGAGGAGGGAGCAGCACCTAGCCTCCATTGGGCACCCTTTCGACGACAACCTCAGCCCCCTGCAGACCTGGTGAGGGCCCCAGCACGGAACATGTCAGAATCCTGCCATTGTATAAACACTGACTTCGGCATGTTTAAAAAATATTTTAAGGCAATTTATGCTTATGCAGATTTGCCATCCCAGGTATCAATATTTCATTTCATGAAGTGATCAGATCCCTCACCCTCCCTGTATGCAGTGATATGATCCCTCACCCTCCCTGTGTGCAGAGATCAGATTCCTCACCCTCTCTGTGTGCAGTGTGAGGATTCCTCACCCTCCCTGTGTGCAGTGTGAGGATTCGTAGTGACAAGTTGAAAGGCATTAGTGATATTTCTTTTTATGGTATCCTTTTATAGCTTTAGTCTGCCTCTGGAAATGCTCTAACCAGTTTACTAGGAAACCTCTGTGCCAAGCTGGTCTATGCAGTTATTTGTATTTTTCACATTAAGTAAAATGTGGGACTGCTATTCATATAAATACTTTTTAATGCAAAAATCTACATTTAACTCCCTTTCAGGTGTGAACAGTTGCTCTTGGTGAACTTAAACCTCAAACAGGAAGTGATTATTGAGCCAGTCGCAGAACTACAGGAGAGGCTTGGCCGGTTACTCCAGATACTGGTCCAGAGGTCAGTCGTAGTGTCGATGTTTAACATTCTCAGTATGTAGCTTTGAGATGTTTATAACTTTCTGAGAAAAAAAAAGAAGGATGTTTATTCATCCATTAATGGTTATTGGCTATACGGAAATCTATGTTTAGATTTGTTTTTAAATAATTCATGAATGCAGTGAACCCTGGATTGAGTTTCCTGCCCTCCACTTTTCAGCTCCCTCATGGTCGACAAACAGCCGCCACAGGTAATCAAGACCCAGTCCAAGTTCTCTACCATGGTCCGGTACCTGCTGGGCGAGAAGATGGCTCCCGGGAAACCCGTTGTACTCAAAGCACAAATCATCACGGAGGCGCAGGCCAGGAACCTCGGGCAGCTAGGGACCCTACCCATGTGAGGACAGAGCATATTGCTTCTCCACACACGCCACCTTCCAGTCCTCCCCACAATAACCTAATGCTACTGCCCACAGATCTCCAAAACTTAGAATTTGCATTAACCCATGAAATTATTCTTTTATTTAAAAAAACATAACTCTACCAAGTGATTACCAATGTGTCCTGAAACCGTGTTTGTGTCCCGTGTGCTCTAAGGGAGAACGTAGGGGAGCTGATCAATAATTCAGCCATCTTGGAGCACAATACTTCCACCAAGAGCACCTGCGCCACCTTCAGGAATATGGTGAGTGTTGCAGTCAGAGTTGTGATTTCTGGGGACTTTTTTAATGAAGAAATTTTCATGCTTCGTTTTTTGAATCATGTGACCTGAAGTACACCACAGCATGGAGAAGGCCAGAGGAAGTTGCTGTCAGTTATTTAACTATTGCGGTTTCTGACTTATTCACACGTTTAAAAATGTAGCCGACATCCAGAAGAGGACGTTTTCAGTCGGGTCTTTTTTTGGCACTAGGAGGACTGACTTTCCTCAGAGTGTGTAGACTTCAGTTTGGCTCAGGATAATGAACTTGCAGGAGAATTTCACAGGAGCAGCCTCAGCAGTATTTTCCCATTACCACTCGCCACTCCTGCTCTCTCTCTCCTCCAGTCCATAAAGAAGATCAAGAGGGCCGACAGGAAGGGCTCCGAGTCGGTGACAGAGGAGAAGTTTGCGCTCCTCTTCTCCACAGAGCTCAGTATCACCGGGTGTGACACTCCATACACGATACAGGTCTCTGACCCTCAGTATAATCTACAGGATCCTT
>JAOVYW010072096.1:0-20592 GCA_025775045.1 Hiodon tergisus
AGTGTTCCAACTGATCCAAATCTACAGTATACATAGGCACCCTATTTCAGGGTTATAAAACACAATAAGAAAATAAATATGTATTTAAAACTTCACCAAACTTGCAGGATTTGTGTCTATCATATCAGTGTGGGCCCAGTGATTGAAAATGTAAACTTTGAAAGGATAGAATATGTTTGATATAAGGAACACATTTGCCTCAAAGACCCAATAAGTCTGCCATATTGAATTGAAAACAAATTTTCTTAAAACGATCGTCTGGGAGAACGATTATCATATAACTTTATATCATATAACACTATAATGTGTTCTTTAGACGCAATCTACTTTAAAAAACAAACAAAAAAACATGGCCACAGTAAGCCAATACATTTACTGCATGCAATAGTTTGGAATATCTACTCTTGGTAGGCATTTAAAGTATCACAAGCACGTCTCCAGTTTCAATGGGCGACTGAAGTTTGCACCTTTTGGCAATATTATGCACAACATCTCCTAAACCGTTTAACTTATAGACATGTAACTTGTGTTACAGAGATATAAACGTAGAGTTATAATAAGATCAGTTTTGCTAAAATGTTAAGCAGCCAAGCACTTTGTAGTTGTAGAGGCACCTGGTGTTTTATTTGTCAAATTGCATATTAGTGTGTGTATCCATGGTGATATTGAAAACCAGCCACACAATTCTTTCTCACGCTGGAGGCAAGTATCACTAACCCTGCAGTATTTATTATATATTTGCTTTTAATATGTATAAAATATAGCTTCAGTTATTGGCTCTATTGGGTGATGATCACTAAAAAATATTTATCATATATGTTGACAGAGTCGTGACCAATATTTACCAATTTTAACCACACCACTTTTCCATATGCAAGCTAGTTGCATTTTTATTGCAAGTTGCGTAGATTCAGAGGCTGTATTGCAGTTAGCCTGTTCGAGGGCACACGTCTCCAGATTAAAGCACAAACGAGAGAGAGAAGCTCCACCTGACCGAACGGCTACCGTTACACTTGCAACATGTTTTTCTTTAGACTGATTTCCAAAAGTTAAAAGGTTTTTGTGTACAACAATATGGCCACCACGAGCCAATTCATTTGCAGGGTAACATTTTTTTCAACCACTTTGGATAATAGGCCGATCCAATTTGGAGAGCACCGGCATTAAGTCAAACTAGTTAATACAGATGTTAAATACCTAAGTCCATCACAATTAAACATCACATAAAGCAAAAATCTCAGGTTCCCCCATTAACAGTTTTACAATAAAAAGTATCCAGAAAACTGAGGTCCCCAACCAACAGGGTCCCCATAGGGCTGTGTTATTTCCCCCATACTAAAGTAAACAAGACCACTGGCTTAACATTAAATTTGGATTTACTAAGTGACTGTCAGTCCCCTACAGGGGAGAGAGTCTTGGTGGAAGACTGTACACTGGAGTGATTTGTCTTTATATAAACATAAAACATTTAGAATGGCCAAACGTTAACGTGTCTTGGCTCATCCTGTCACTACACACGGGGAGAATAAGAGAGTACTCCTGAGCTCCTCTGATCCTAGTCTCCGCCCATCGAGCGTCTATTGGAGGAGAGACGTGTCCCAATCGACTGCACTGCTCAGCAACAGGGACTAGTTAGAGACCAGCCGAGAGACGCCCTGCCGAGTTTAATAACGCTCAGCCAATTGTGTGCCACCAATTTATATTCCTGGAAAGTGTGTAACGCCATGAGCTCAAATCGAACTATGATCCGAATTCTAGCTCATCCTTCTCGGAATTGATCATTGCATGCTATAAAGTGAGGTGAAATGTAGGGGGTGCATGCACATCCATTGTTCGAGCCATAAAATTCAATAAATCCTTGACACGTGTATTCTTCTTTCAGATGTACAATAAGGCAAGAGAAGAAGAACCATTTGGAATCTGGCCAGGCGTCATAGAGAACTTGGGCCAACAAGAGGGAATGTCTTAAGGTTTTCTTTTGTGATATGACGCATTTCTATGCACTAAGAAAAAATGTATTGAAAACCCCTTATACTTTCAACATTCGCTGCTGCATGCAAATTCCATGGCAAAAGGATCTCCTGTGTTTGAGCTCACAAGGAGTGGCAGCACATTCAGATCACATCTACGAGCGATTCGGCCAGCAGATATGAAGAGACTTTGAGGAGATCGACAATGTTTGGTATGCAAGCACAAAGTTAGCAGCACAAGGTTGGTGTTAAAACAGGCAAAAAATATTCTTGAAGGAAAGCCACAGGCTGAAGACAAATTACCCTAACAAAACATTTAGATTTCAGCAACGTTATGATTTAAGCAGCGAAACACAGACTGAAAGTAACTTTAGGCCACTTTCTGTGGTAGAACGGCGGTTCAGCCTTCACCTTACTGAGCAAGGGTAACAAAAAGACATTTCCTATGGAGCTGTTAGATGAACAGGTAAAAGGGAGGGCCCCCGATGCACCCATGTCAGAGCGGACAAGGCTGACAGCTGTAGCTTTAACCATTGCATCTCATTTCGGCAAAGCCATAGAGATCTAAGGGGCGCCGCTTGGTGAAAATGCTCCCCAGGCAAGCTGCTGCAATCACAGACTGGAATAAAGAGAGTGACAAGATGATCAGTACCTCAGAGGTTAAATCAGTCCCTTGCCAATATTTAAAAAAACAAAACAAAGTCAAACATAATTAATATTAAGGATTTGGGATTTTATTTATAAAAGAAAAAATGGATCTACAGATTTAGAATACCAACATTAAAAGAAATATAATTGTAATACCTGTCACTCAAACCTGCAGGACCCAAACAGGCACTGTTCTGTATATATCAATAATCTGTCCTGTTACTAAACGTAATTTTAGTTGTAAATTCTTGTAAAAAATGTGGAACTGTTGAGAAAGAAACCAAAATGTTTAGATTAAAGAAAATAGCTACAAATGACACCCTTACGCAACATAGCAAGCCAACTGAGAAATGTGATTGTTTGAAGCATCTGCAATTCAGCCGTTAACATAAGAAAGCCAATAAAAACCACAAATGGGTCAAACAATTGCAAGTAAAATCTAGCTGTCGTTTAATGGAAAAATAGGCAAGTAATTTCAAACAGTGCTTAGTTCAGGGACCAGCAATCACCATATAAGGGATCTTAATCTGGCCACAGATTTTCAATCCCCCTTGAAATTACATAACCCTGTCTCCTGGAACCATCCAGTTCAATGATGACTAGGAATATATTCCAGGTAGAAATGTTAAAGGAACGCAACACACCTGTCCTGGTGCATAGTGTCTGTAGGCTTAATTCGTTAACACCAAGATAACCCTTGTCCACAACACAGGCACTAGAATGGCTCCGCCCCAGAGTGCGTTTGCATGTGTCTCTTCAGTTTTGTTGAACAGGAAAAGCTTTTTTGACAGTGGGAGCAGGAATAGGGCCGCTCCCCGGTGTGAGTTTGCTGGTGTCTTGCAAGAGTCGACGCAGACCTAAAACTCTTTTGACATTGGGAGCAGTCATAAGGCCGTTCTCCTGTGTGTGAACGATGGTGCAACAACAGTTCCCTGGAGGTGAGAAAACCCTTTCCACATTGGGAACAAACGTAGGGCCTCTGCCCCATGTGAATCAACTGATGCCTCGTTAGGGCGGTGGACTTGGTAAAACACTTCCCACAATGGGTGCAGCTGTACGGGCGCTCACCCGTATGGGTTCGCCAGTGTTCCATCAAAGTACGCTTGGTTTTGAAACTCTTACCGCAGTCACTGCAAAGGTAAGGCCTCTCCTCCGTGTGACATTTATAGTGCTTAGACAATTCCCCCGAGGAAAGGAAGGTCTTCTCGCACTGAGTGCAATGATAGGGCCTCTCCCCCGTGTGAATCCGCTGGTGTCTGATCACAATGGACAACTGCGTGAAGCGCTTGGGGCAGTGGGAGCACTGGAAAGGGCGTTCGCCGGTGTGAGTTCGCCGGTGCTTGGTCAGGATCCAGGACTGGGCGAAGCTTTTTCCACACTCGGGGCACTGGTGTGGGCGCTCGCCGGTGTGACCGAGCTGGTGCCTCCGCATGTCGGACAGCCGCGTGTAGCTCTTCCCGCACTCCGCGCACTTATGCTGGCGCGCCACGCCGTGGGTCTGCCGGTGTCGTTTCAGTTCCAGCGGGGAGGCGAAGCCCTTGCCGCAAGGGCCACAGTGATGCGCGGCGCCTTCTCTGTGGGCGCGCTTGCGGTGGAGCGAGAGAAAGCCCACTTGCGTGAAGCTTTTGTCACACTGGGAGCACTGGAAAGGTCTCTCTCCCGTGTGCGTCCGTTCATGCCTCACACGGTCCCACGAGTTCTTGAAACTCTTCTCGCAGTGGGAGCACTTGAACGGCCGCTCCCCTGTGTGAGTTTGCTGGTGCCTGGCCAGATCTGACCGTGACCTGAAACCCTTCCCACATTCAGAGCATGCGTGGGACCCCTGTCGGCGTGCAGTCGACTGTGTGGGTTTCAGCAGTGTTTCAGGGGCGGTTGGTTCCTGATGCGAGCAGACGAGAGGCGCAGGGTTCTCTGCCCTGTTTACGTCAGACCTCGGAAGTCTGTTGTCATCCGGATAAACAGCCTCGATGTGCTGCTGAAGTTTCACTTCCTCCGCATGAATATACGGCCATTTAGAGCAGGCAAAGGCCACCTCCAGAGTTTGTCCTGGGAAAGGAAGGAGCTATTAATGAACTTCCCTTAGGAAAATGATCAAATTCATACTTAAGAAGGGATTCTATTATTTCCAATATTACATTTTCAGAGCATGGAAATGTTACTGAAAAGAGTTCTTCAAAACTTTCGGATTTCATTATTGTAGTTAGTTGTGGGCGCTGAAGTAAAGCAAATCAAAATGAAAAAGCTTAACCAGAGGCCAACAGCATGGATGTAAAGTCCCTCCTCCAGAGGGGTTTAACAAGCAGGGAAGCATGAATCTTAGGAATTTATGGTTAAACCATTTATTTGCTTAGTAGATGCTCCAAATGATAACTAAGTTAACAGTGTAAGGGTCTGACAAGGTAGCTAGCCATTGGGTACAAACAATGGATGTTAATGCAGTTAATACAATGATAAAATAATGCTTACGCCAGTATGTGATTAACCACTAGTGCAAACCAAACATGCGTGTGTGTGTGTATATACAGATATATATATAAAAAAATGTGTATTTAAAAAAAAAGGTGTATTACTGACATCCTATGCTGTGTCTGCATCGCATGTTGTAAAATAATATGCTTGAGTTAAATACATTAGTAATCATCTATAAAAACTAAAATTTAATTTTGAAGCATTTCGCACCCTCAGTTGACAATAGAAGTGAAAGGAAAATGGGTATTTCGGTCTCTTTGGCTCATAACAAGAAAATGAAAAATTCTGACATTTCTCTTTTCTATGCAGTTTGAGAATCTAACATCTGAATGTGCAGCAGTAATTGAGCATGTATTTTTAGGGTTTCAAGGGCTTAAGCCAAAACACAAACTGAACTGCAGCACACAACCCAAATGTACCCACAGAAAACATGGTCGCTCAGAGAATGTACAGATTTTTGATTATATTTTTTTCTTCACCTGCGTTTGGTTTCCCGTTGGTGGCGACGGACGCCCTGGCGGAGGCTTCGACACTGATCCCAAGGGAAAAAAAAAAAATTCACATCATTACATTCAGAACTGCAATATAAAAAAAGGATAATTTCCATAATGCCCAATAATGCTTACCATTTCTCATGAGATTCTGTGGGATGTTTAAGGGGCAGCACCACTACACTGCCATCCCCATTCTGTTGGTTGCAGTTTGATTTTCCCAAATCCAAAAGCCCTGTATCTTTCTGGGCTTGACTAGCTCCATCCTGGTCCCCCTGTTTATTCCCCACGTTTCTGTGGTCCTCTTCATCTCCAACACAGGCTTCTTTCTCTTCACTCTGCCCCACACTCTCCCCGACGGTCTCCTCCCCATGCTCCACCAGATGGTCTGATTGGTCCACTGCTGCCATATCTCCCATCCTGCTCCCAATATCGTCCAAACTTGTGGTCAGTTCCAAGTCTGTGTAATCAGTGCTTTCTAACACAGATTCTATTTCCACCTCTTCACACATAGAGGTGGAGTTTAAATAGTTAACAGAATCCTGCATCGTCTCTGACTGGCTATCGGAGTCCACTGGTTTTGTGGAAATCACCACTCTAACTAAAAAGAAGAGAGTGAACGTTACTGAGAGTGAGACCTAGATATGTTTACTTGACAACTGTTTCATCTATAATGGTGTCCAAACACAAGGTAGATAGCCAATCAATAGCCATAACTACATATACCGCTCATAGAATTTTAAATTTCTTTTAAACTCTTCATGTTTTGAGCTGTATAGGCCTATTAAAACACTGGGTAACTGATTAAAACGGACAGTTAATCCGTATTTCGTTATATTTAGACTTTTTAAATATCAATGATTAGTTATGAATGAGTATATGATATAAGTATATGATAGGGAAAAAATGAACAAACAATCGTTTTATTGAATCATAGGCTATTATTCTATCTATTATTGATTAGAATATCATGAATAGCCAAAATTGTTAATAAAAATATTAACCTTTTATATCAAGTTTTTGAGAAATAGAGCTTGAAGTTACACTAACTATAAAAATATTCACACAAAAAAAAAAAGTCATGTCAAAATCAAGCTGGCGATTCGTTACGTAACAAAATAAAAGGGGAGCCTACCATTACTGTCCAGATGTCTGACATATTTGTAGTGCTGAAGAAGAGTTTTTAGCTCTTGTGGGCGAGAAACAGACCACACACACTCCTCTAAGACAGATGGGGAATCACTGAGCCAGGATACTGTCTGAGGAAGACAAGGTTCCACTAAGCATTACAATTATATACTGTAGTAATGTAAAATATATTGTGAAAAGTAGAACGTAGTTATGGAAGTTAGTTTTCTCTAAAAAGCACAAAAAAAAAAAAAATCAGCAGTCAATAAAAACCTTCTTAGAAACGAGTTTTTGCAACTTCCTGAAGGAGAATGATGTCTGCTTTTTCAGCAGGAGTCAGCTTTTTACACAGTTTACAAGATGGGTTTATTTAAGAATCGAATAACTGACAATACTAATGCTAGTAATGTTTACTGAGACAACACGATAAGGACTGAGCAAAGTTCTCACATGATAAAACACTGCCTAACGCTCAGTTTGAGCACCTGTGCAAGGTCTGGCACTGGCATCAGCTGTTCCAGTCTAGAGAGGAGCTCCCACACCAAAATCTGCAAAGCGTTGTCGTAGTTTGGGCCATACTCGACTGGGAACACCTCCTGAGAGAAGAGGGATAGGAGAGATGGGTGAGAAACCGCAGGACAGAGATGGGTGACCAGCGAAAAGATGCTGACAGGATCTCACAAACTTTTTAATGGCATAATCGTTATTGATACAATTACTGCCGTTTAATTTTTTTTTAAATGCCTACAATTAATTCACATGACTTATTTGCTTTAGTCAATTATACAAAGAACCAAAATGGTCCTTGTGCAGAAGTGGTGAGCAAATAGTGAGACTTCATTGGTTTATGAAAACCCAAAATCATGCATATATTCAAGTTATAAGTTGGAGATGCTCTGGATAAGAGCATCTGGTAAGCAGCTTAATAGTCCAGAAACCTGTATTAACACCTCTGAGAAGGATAAAAAATAATTAAGATTTTCTGACCTGGAAGAAGTGTTCCTTTTCTGCTGGGTCTTTCAAAAGGGTTTGTAATAGCGCCCAAAAGTTCATTCCTGAGGCCTCAAACTCTGCATCATTACTCTGCAACAGAACACCTGGACAACTTAAAACAGCAATGGTTATAGTTTGAACATTTCAAAAGGTGGACTAGAGATAAGTGCATTACTCCAGTAAGTGCATTCTGGCTAAAATCTGCCATCTGTTAAATAATTCAGGTTTAAGACAATTTGGCCTTAACTTATTGTTGCATCAGTTTTTTTTTTTTTTCCCTCCTTCGAGAGCGTGAACGCTATTTGAACAGGCAAGTATCAGTCACAGTTCCTTTTTTTACTAAAATTTTATTTGGCCTGGATATCCTAATGAGAAACACTTTTGTGAAATTCTCCCTCTGTAAGCCACTGTTCACTCCTGAACACTTGGAATGCCATCTTCCCATTTCTGCAATAAAGTTCAGCGAGTTAGTTCAAATCCTTTGTTGCATCTCGAAAAGAATCTGGATCATAATTTTTGATCGTACAAGGCCCAAGGGCTGAAAACAAAGGTTTGACCAACGCTTCATGCATATGTATTTAAAGAAGTGCAGCACAAATAATAAGGCGAAGATAAGTTTGGATATTTCTGTAAGTATTGCGCTGAATTCAGCAAACAAATACAAGTTGTCTCTAAGGGGAAGGTATAAGTTACAAAGTTAACTAAAGAATTGTTGTTATAGCCCACGCATCTGGTTTTTCAGTCCATATTAGTGTGCCCTTTCTGTGGTAAGGCGTGCAAACTAATATATAAACGCCCCCACAGCCAGAGATAACATTCAAAATGACAAACAGGAGTTCTATGAGATATCCAATTCCCCCAATGCAAACCTTCTCTCCAGGAACACATTTTCAAGAACTGAAAACATGCATGTTCCATGAACATCCAATTTACTTTTTTCATAATGATGTCCAAATTCAGTTGGTGAGACATCTAAAACACTTTGAGGGGGCGTCTAAATTATGCTTTTTCTTTTGATTCCACTGGGACTTCTAGAGGGCTCCATTTTTTTCCCCAAAATCCAAAGGGTGCGTCTTTAAGCCTCTCGTCACACTCTCGCCACACTGGCCGCTCCTGAATAAACTAAGTCCTGAGCCATCTGATCGGGAATTTAATTATTTTAAACCGTAAACCATTACAATTAACCATGTCCTGCAGGATCCATGCCTTAAAATCACCATCTAGTGTTAAAGTAGTAACGTGGGCGTCCGTTAATCACTTACATCAGTGTACACGGCTTGCATGGTTGGTGGACGGATTCTGTCCAAGTGAGGCTTGAGAGTCTGATGGTCAACTGGGTGCTGGCCACGACACAACTCCAGAATCAGCTGAAACAAGACCTGGTCAGAATTGGAGGCGTGTATCCTTCCTCCCATCTTACTTTTCTTTTCCCTCATTTTACTTCAACTTTCCCACAGCCTTTCTAACCATAGGACCTTTCTAACCTTTGCTCGCAACCCAAGAACAAGTCGGGCCTTCTGTCTGCAAGTCAGAAGATCTGGAACTGTATCCGTCACCAAAGTCACAAACTCCTCCAGTTGCCCATAATGCATTACGTCTCGTCGCTGGGCCACTTGCCACATCGCTGCAGAGATGAGCCGTAATGGCGGAACCAAAAGTCGCAGACTTGAAAAAGAAAGAAACGGCTCTACAAGAGAAAGCGTGTTTTAGCAGATACAACATTAACAATACACTTAGAGATGGATATAGTACACATACTTTATGAAAACATACTATGTACATGGAATATTCAAGGACCCTTGTAAACAAAAAAATTGTCAAAAAGTGTGATTTGAGTAAGAGATCAAGACAAGACTTGATCTTGCTGGTCCACGGTCTGCTGGTTTTAAAATAACAATTTACACCCAGAAGCACACAGGCAATTTATCATCTGAATACTGTGAGGGTCCCTGCCCAGGTGCCAAAGTACCCCAGTATCACAACACTCAACACGTGTAATGAGAAGCTCGTACAAAAATAATTGTGTCACTGGAATATTTTTTAAATTAACCTATTATATTATTATTAATATTAATGCACGCCAATTTATTATATTAATGTGTGTGTGTGTGTTCATTGTAGCGTTAGAGTGAAGTTCCATGTAAAGCTTTTTAACTCTGATAGTTAATTCAAATGCATGGCATTCCATGACTAATTAATACATACGTAATACAATATTTCAAACTGATAACAGTTAATGACATCTTCACACACAGCAGACTAACATTGCTGAGTTGGTCTGAACGGCCTGGTCTCGTTAACAAACTTCCTTCCCTAGCGATTCTTGTGCAAATTCTAAGATACAGTGGTTGTTACATTGCTAGTTAATCCCATGTTCCATAACCATTAGGGTAATATTTATTTATTTATAAGTTTGTCAAGATCCTGGTTTATGCTATTTGCAACACAAACTAATGCTAACTAATGCTAATCCTACGTACCGAAAGCAGTAGAGATTTACAGAATATACATACCCTTCCTTTCGTTCTCCATTAAACTTCGCGCCTCCACTTCCGCAATAACTTTAAAGAAATGTGGTAAAGACGGGATATAATAAACCAAAAAAATTTAATAACTACTGCGCTGCCATTGGATCAGGCTGCATGATAGCAAGCTAGCTAGGGTAAGACTAAAATACGCTGACGGTTTCGTTCGTCACGGTACCACGTGAGTAGGTCCCAGACACTATGATTTATTTTGTTCCTTCTACGGTCAGAGCAGGTGTAGAGTTGCGTTCAGAATGGAGATCTTCTTTTAACTTTCCGACTGATAGCAGAAAAAACACTTGTAGGACTATTGCTGCCACCCCGAGGACACATCAAGCGCAGCCTAGTCTGCTAAACACCACCCCACCTGGTACCAAAATTTGCTTACTCCTGGACCTAACAATTGCTGAATTAAAACAGATGCCCACCCCATTGCCCTCACAGGAGGGAGATATCACACTCGAGGCATGAATGCAGACAGGCGAGATCCCCGTCAAGAGAGGAAACATTTTGATTAATCGTCCTGTTCGCGATTTTTATATTGAACTTCACGACCGGGTTTTCTTTCCGTTATCGGTAAAACCAATTGAATAAAGACAACATCGCAACTATGAACGTTTTGAGGAAGAGTAGGTACACAATTTATTTTCTGTTGCGCGAAACAACCCTGATAGTTGGAGGGTTATGCTTTGTGTTTTTTATATATATTATATTATTTTTATTTTTAGATTACAAGAGTAAGCGCGTCCATACATTGGAATCCTATTAGTATATAGTATGTAACAGCAAATCAGACTAAAGTTTTAGATATGTCTGCTTATATTCAGAACCGGTCCTGACCTTCCTGGACCCCTCCCTCCTGACCCGTGAGCCATGTAAACCATTTGCGAGGGGGAGGCGGGGCCCTACGCGACTTGCGTAGTGGGCGTATAGGGTCGCCTGGCTCTGCTTATATTTCAAGTATTGAAAACACATCGTTGTTTTTACCTGTTGCATATCTCATGACGTTGCTATTGGAAAGGGTTTTCAGGGCAGAAGTGCCTGCCGGGCACATTTATACGCCCCTCCTGTTCGCTTTTCACTTAGGCTCCATTTTGTGCTGCGGATACCAAATGTCCCATCAACAAACCGAGTTCCAAAATAAAGAAAATGTTCGCCCACTCACCCCGACGCCATGGATGTGATTTAATTGTTATTCACTATGCAGAACTGCTATATATGTATTGCTTTTTGTAGACCAAATGGACCTACAATACTTCTTAGAGACTGAATTTAAAACGAATACAAAATTATCTTGTTTTTTCGAATCAGCTTCTGATTTTCATTTATGAATACTAACATATGTGTACCTATCCATATCAGTATCATTTTTCTTCTAACAACTGGTAATCAGAAACTAAATTTAAAGTGCCATAGACCGGATGTACTCACGCCACTGCATCCTATAGATCAGTGCTTTTCATCCTGTGGGCCGCGACGTTATTGCAGAGGGGCCGCCAATTATTATTAATTATTAAATAATTTTATGTAAAAATGTATAAGTCATAATTAAATATCATAATTTAATAGTTAATTAAATAACGAAAAATAAATATTAAACTGTTATGTGCGTTCACTGTTCGAGCTCGCTGATTTGTTTAAGAATAACCCATCAATTTATCATATTCTGCATACAATAACTGTAGGCTACAACAGATAAATGGTTAAAAATGGATAAATGGTTATCAACAGGGTCGCTGAAAAGGACAAATACAGATGTTTCTTAATCTACATGTAAGGATAAATCTTCAGCAATGAAAGATTTATGTTAAAATGTTTGGAGTGGGCCGCGGAAACTTATGTGTTTGGTTGTGTGGGCCCTGGATTGAAAAAGGTTTGGAACCACTGCTATAGATAATTGAATTAATTAGTGTTTTTTTTTCTCAGCACTCAACGTCAGTGTCCCATAATTAATATTTGCTAAGCAAAGCCTTGCACACCACCCACGAACCCCGTTCCATACAGGAGAAAAACAAAATTAACAAGCACTAGTCTCATGTAGTTATTACAGGACTTTGAATTTCACCTTTTATTTCAAGGGAGAAGTTTTTATTTACTGTGAACTTTTTAAATAAAAAAAGCTTGATAGCTAAATTTGCATTGCGATAGCTATTGTATCGTAGGTTACATAATGATAAACCCTATTAAACACACAATTCAACTTTTGCTTTTTAAGATGAAATTATATTTGGGGGATTCAAAGCCTCCCGATGCTATAAGAGGGTTCTATAAAACATCTAGCTGAACACCGATAAAAACTATTCTCACCTAGTATCCTCATCCTGAAATTTACAGCGCACAAACACACATTCCACACTGGAGGTAGGTGAGGTACTTGACCAAGTTAAAAGTTTTAGTGGGATCCCCCCCTAGCTGAGAGATGGAGAGGTAACACACAAGGGAAAGGTTGTGATCCTGACTGATTGGGACAAGAATGGGGATGGAGAAAAAAGAGGAGAGTGCAAAGCCATAAGAGACAGTAGTGGAGTTCAAGGAGTGGAAATAAAAGCAGATGGGATGGAAGAGGCAGATGAGCAAGGTAGGAGAAAAGAACCCATGCCTTTAAATGACAGTCAAATCAACTACCAGTCACAGCAGCCTGTGCTGATAGGAGAAAGTCAAGGAAATGAAAATGAAACCTAAAAAGTTGGGCTTTACTGAATACACTAAAGGCTCCCTTATTACCAAACATCAGTCTACACCAGACTCCAATAATCTGTATCTTTACCCTAAAGACCATGTGCCCCAAGCTGCGGTAGAATTCTCTGAAGTATTTGTAAAAACCAAAGGCCATATTTACCCATCTGTGTTGAAATCTGCTAAACTCTTCCGTAAAACTATGAGTATGATTATGGAGTATGATTATTATTCAGGGCAAAATAAGTTTAAGCTTAAAACGGCAATTTAAAGGAAAGGAAAGTCCAGCCTATAAAGGAAATAGCCACATACTGTGCTTAATGTTAATTTTCTAGCCATTGACGATGTATGTCCTTTTTCTAGATAACTAGCAACACTTGATCTAATATGAAATGTCTGGTACTTAAAGTCTTCAATGTAATTTATATCATATTGTACTTTGTCTAGGGACCAACAAGGAAATAGTGAAAGGCAGAGACGTGAAGGCTTATGCTCCAAACAGAGCAAAGGAGCAATGGAGCAGGATTCTGGAGCTGGAGAGAGCTAGGAGTATTATAGGAGAGCCAAGGGGTGATCAGCTAGCCTGGAATTTGCCGATGGAGAGCTTGGCGGAGCTGCACGAGGAGAAGGAGGAGGTGCAAGGAGGGCATCGGGAGATGGCACGGGGGAAAAGAGAGCAGAAGGGCGGAGAGGAGGAGAGCAGCCATGCAAAAGGAGGAGGGGAGGGAAAAGACATATAAGAGGAGCCTTGTGTTTCAGCGGGAAACCTCTGGCATAAGGTTTCTTCCCGGCACCTCTATTCAGAGGGAACTGATCTACAATCCAAAGAAGGGCTGTTACAGAACCAACCTAAGCACTTTAGAGCACTGGGAGCAGATCCTGGGGAGGAGCCGTTACATCCACCACCTTTGGTGCCTGTTGAGGGAGAGCGCCTGCACCGTCCAGGGTGTCCAGGGTGCCGGGAAGCCAGCAGGTCTCAGCAAATGAGAAGTCGTGGAAGAAGCAAGGAAAGGAGAAACAAACAGACATTGGGGGCATTAGACAGGATGGCTGGGGTAAGGAGAAGGGAGGCGAAGTAGGGCAAGAGCACACAGATAAAGAGTCAGGGAGGAAAAGACATGCTAAGGTTCGGTCTGGAAAGAAAAGCAGGGAATGGCGAAAAGAAGAAAGAGAAAAAGCAAGTAAGCAAGGCAAAAATAATGAAGAGGGGATAGAAATAACAGGGAAAGAAGGATCGGTGAAGGCAGTGAATCATCATTCAAAAAAAGCAAACTACATCGTAACAGAAAAGGTCAGAGAGACAAAAGTAGAGGTGAGAGTGGAGACATGCTAGCAAAGGTCGGAAAGGAGAAGAGTGTCATGACATTGCAGTGCAAAGAGAAGTTAGGGGCTGAGCTCAAAGAAAACGTTGGGGACTTAGGTAAGAACCAGTGCTGTACGATATGTTTTATAATTTTATTTATAACTATCGAAATAAAGATGGTTTGGGTTTTATTCAGTTTTATTTTTCAATATTTTTTTTTATTGTTTTCTAGGCATTGGAGATAGGGAAGAAAAACAAACAAGAGGGAGAAGGCCGACCAAGAGAGATGAATAGGCCGACTCAACAAAAGGGAGGGATAGAGGGTACAAAACTGAAAGTGTTAGAGATCAAAGAGCAGAATGAAGCTGAGCGAGGGGTACATGTAGATAAAGGCTCATTTACATAATCAAATGCAGAATACCAAATGTTAGAGACAAGGAAAGAGACATTTGAGTCAAAGGGGGATCAAAAAACAATTTCAGAAAGACCTAGGAACTGAGGTCTCAAGGGAGATAATGGAGATAATGAGAAGACTATGATTTTAGAAGACAACCAGTTTGGGGGGGTTACCCTGTATATGTTGACTATATATATTCACATACATACATACACCCAAAAATTACTCCATAATTTGGATCAGAAATCTATTGTGACCGCTCACAATATAGTAGTCATTTCAGGAAAAAAAAAATGTTTAAGCCCGAAGAAAAGCACAGTTTCAACATTTGTTATGAATAGAGACAAATCCACTTAAAGATGGTCTTTTAAAGAGGGAAAAAAATACAGCAACTGCTGTAGTAGTAGAACGAAACTACTACTGTAAACTTGTTCAAGAACACACGTGTACAGCCCTCCGAGGTGGTTAGGTATATAACGGTAGCTAAAAGTTACTCACTGTACAGCAGTCGGTGGGACACAGTTGTAATGTTTACTGCTATCTTGGCAGTTTTTTTCCTTCCGTGCAATCATTTTAATTGACGAATTGAACAAATTAATTCTACATCTTTTTTCGTCACTATTTATTTCGATAGTTGAGCTCAGAATACGCAACAGACGAATTTTACGTAACAGGCTGAACTCACTGATGAATATTAATAATAAGATTCTTGTTTACATTTTCGGCGGGAAAGTTCCTGCCCAAATAAAATTTCCCCTCCCCTTTCAACGCATTCATATCCGGCCAAATGACGTGGTCACTTCCACCCAAGTTATATAGCAGCTTCCGCGTGGCTTTCCACGAGTTAGCAATTCGTGTTTTATGTTTAGTTTGTTTTGTTGTTAAGCACGGGAACAAGTTCAAAGAAAATATGCACATTAAGACCGGTAAGTTGTATTTTTTATATTACTGTTGCATCCTGGCACTGCTTAGAGAAATTTGGCAAACCCATTTGCTTGCTTTTTTACTGTGGATTCAATATCTGCAGCCGAAACTTTACTTATGAAATTTCATAAATAATTTGCTTTGTTTCTCTATATCAAAGTTGTATAAAGGAAAGTCAAGCCGTACTTAAGGGGAAATATATTCTTCACCGTTTTTTAAATTTATTATCTATATTGGTCGATTACTGGATGGGGGTTGATTGATGGGTGGGTAGCTTGCTAACTTGCGGTAAATATTTTTGCGGCCCGGAACATCGATTCATCATATAAAGGCTTCTTATTTTTTTTTATAAAAACATGTATTTGATACGCTTAGTAAGAGGCTCTAGTACAAAATATGAAGTTACTTAAAATGGTCCCTAAACATAACTAAGCTATTCGTCGGTTTTGTGGCGTGGTTGGACGGCCTTTCCGAAGATGGGGGGGCTGTTTACTAAAGCGCTTGACATGGTTTCAGTTGTCTTGATGATAGTAATAAGGGAACTCATTTATTTGCGTTTAAAGTTGTCTTTCGCCGTGGGAAATCTGATTTTTCTAACCAGTTTTTAGCAAAAACGTTTACTAACAAGAATGTACTGATGTGCAACTACGAAGAGTAACCTTACGCATTTTAAGGAAACTCTTTACCTTTGCACTTGTCCTTAAAGACTGATGTAATGTAGTCAACAGCGCCTATTATCCTTGTGATCTTTGAGTACGGTGCCTTCAGTTTGCGATAAGAGAACATGTGTTGTGCAGCCGTGTTTGTTCCAGAAAGAGTTAATTCTTGTTTCATATGTAAGTAGGCTTACTTCTGCCTACTAAACTACACCTGTTTCGTCCTCGCAAGCGTGTCTTTTGTGCGATGTACTGAGCTGTTAAATTACTATGCTGTAAGGTTTTGACATCGTAAGTTGTCATGCTGCAACCGAAACTACCAAACCTAGAACGAGAGGTCACCGAAAAGCCAATACTGAGGCACACATTTAACTAAACGAGCGCACTTCTTGTATATTCCTGTACTGCATATACGGGAAATAATTTGACCCCCGGGTTCTTCAGGTAAAATAAATATGGGTTTGCCAAATTGTTTGCCTGTGGTTGGTAAGCCTGTGTTATGTAAGGAGTTTTGAGGAGCCTTGATCCCTGTGGGATATGTAAATTGAATGTCCTATTCCAGCATTACATTTGTACTCTTATTTAAGTATCATACAAATTATGCTATGTTTTTATATCTTTCTCGAACACATACTTGTTTAAAAAGATGCTATGTATAATGGTAATTTCCTAAAATATATATTTTTAACCCCAAAAGAGTGCTGTTGCCAGACTGCAGCTTAGCCAGGTTGTATGCTATTTTTTCTGAATGGAAAAATCCACTTGGAGGGTTGAAAAAACACTGCAATCTTATTAAATGTTATACTATTTGTTATAAATTAGATGGGGTTGTAAAATTAATCTGGTTTCCAAAAAGCATTAAATAAACTAAAAGGTTTAATGGATCAAATGGAAAATTTCCCAACTTTCTATGAAGTTCTACCAATTACATCTAATGGTCAGTGTTGACTTGGTGTGACAAAAATGTCAATGCTAAGGGAGCAAAAAAGGAAAATTATGGTGCACCTGAGTTCATGGGAAAAAAATTTCAGATTAGGTGAATTCGTTGACCCTGTCACATTGAGAGCTTTACCTTGGTGTTTTAGAATGTATTGCTCTAACCTCTGTTTTAGATTTTTTCTTCGTGGCTCGTTACTCCAATTTTTTATTTGTTTAGTGTTTTGTAGATTTTCTTCTCTGGGTTTGGAAGGCCTTAATATAATAGAATGTGACATGACTTTTGCAATCCCATTTATTTTACAGGTACATGGGAAGCCAGTATCTCTGTGTGCAAGACTGATCCCCTGTGCGTTTCTGCCAACCTGGTGTCTCCCCCTAACCCGGAGTCCCACATACGTAACAGGCGCCTCTCCCCTGGATCAGACAGTTGTGGTGGTGGCGGCGGGGGAGTTGGGAAGGACACCTGCCAGATACTGCCTGTTGCCTCTGAAAACTACGCTCATAGACGCCCCTATCCTGTCACTTTAACCTCTGACAGGGAGCACAAAGGCCAAAGTAGGGGCAGGAGTTTCTGGAGAGAGGGTCGCAGAGGCAGCCGAACATGGGAGAGGGGTCAGAGGGACAAGGAAGGGTTGGTTGAGGACAGTTTGTTGTCGCTCAAGCCCCCCCCAACTTTCCCAGTTCAGAACAGTCGAGCCAAACTGCAGCGGACTGTCAGCTATGCCTCCAAGGTGAAGTTGGGCGATATGCAAAATGCATTGGAAGATTCCTCTGCCATTGGTGTGCTGCTGGAAAACGAATGGGGTCTCAGTTTTATTGGTGACGCCACTCGCAATTCTGAAGACTCATGCCCTCAAGTCACTATACAAAAGGGGCCCTGTTCTGGAAACTCCCTAGTACCATTGTTTGGAAGCGGTCTTGTCTCCCCCACTGTAGAGGCACTGGATGTCTCAGAAACTTGTGCTGGTAGGCCAAGTCCTGCCACGCCTCAACTCTCAATTGGCCAGTGTCGAGTGGGTGTTGAAAGCCCAGGAGAGCTGTTGCTTGGTTGCCATCATCTGATGGAGGCAGTGCGTTACCACACTGAAGGTGAGAAGTGGCTTCTTTATGGGGCAGCTTGTGATCTCTGGGGACAGTTGCATGAAACTAAGATAAGCCTGACCACTGGTTTTTCTTTCCACTCCTCTTGGCTATATTTTATTTGTAGTTCTATGTTTCTGACTTTGTAACGTGTAAGTCGGGCATGTTATCAGTCTATACTGTGTAGATAACAAATATGCTTTGTCTTTTCAGAATGGAATGCTATTCTCAACAAATTTAAAGGTATGTTAGCTTGCCCCCCCCCCTCCCCTAACAGACCTATATAATGCATAGAAGAGTTCTTGAAGAAATCTTTTATACAAAGTTATAACTTGCGATAAAAGCTAAGCGGAAAGGTTTTTTTGTTTGGTGGGTGGTGTACTTAAGCTGCTAAGGTAACTGCTTATGTAATCAAATATTAGGTTTGTACAGTAGAACAGATGTTATTACCCCAGTAAAATCAGGATTTGCCCTGTCCATGTTCTCGATGCAAGATTAGCACAGTAGAAGTAGGCAGGAAACTAACTTCTAATTTCTTTATATCGTGATGTTAAGCGTCACTTCAGAACTACAAACTACTGTAATGATAAAATTGTATTTATAGAACTTCCAGAGATATAATTTGCAGATGTTTTCCTGTTTGCAGCCCTATGCATGAATAACTAGCATAACAAATTCCCCCAATTGTAGTACCTCAATTTCTGCCTGCTTAATTGACTAATTTTTCTTGTAATTAAAAAAAGCCTCTAGAGGTCCTGAGATTGCTGGTTTAGGGCCCCTGCTATATGTGAGCAGTGCATGTGGCTTGGCACGAGAGTTAGTTGGTAGTCAAGCATTTTTGAAATGAATCAGAACCATTACAGTAACAGCTGCTGACTGTTTGAAACTTTGCAGATCCTTCAAAGGTCGTGTGGTACAAGAATTCTTTGGAGAATCCTGTGTAGGGAGCGCTTGCTGCGCTCACACGCTTACAGCATCAGTGTGGATTAATGTTTGAAGAGAAGGACAACTGGACTTCAGATGCCTTACAACAGAATCTGCCTCAAATTTAGCCTCCAATTATTATTCTCATTGCTCAAAATGAATGTCGAGCCAGTTTTTAAGGAAAACTGTATTTTTATTGTAAAGAACTGCAGTTTTATCATAAAGACAATTGTGTCCTGATTTCTGAGTGGTCAATTTTGCACTTACCTCCGATTAGCCTTTTTACCCTCCTGGATTGTTTTTTTGAGATTACTTCTCCAAAAACTATTTAGAAAGATTGTTTTTATTACTGCTTTGCATTGAACAAAGGTGCTTTTTGTATGGGTTGGAATTCAGTGTGCTGTACTTCTGAGCTACTTGCTTGTTAAAAGACGTAATTTGTGACCGGGAGATCACAGCGGCAGCGTCCAATTGGGGCTTCCAATCTCAGTGTGACGGGGCTGTTCTGTATTCGTTTTCTTAAATTGTCAAAATCTAGCATGGTTTGTTTTCCCAATTCTTCTACAGTTATACTCCCTAATGTGGTTTTTGGAAATATTAAGTTTGACACTAGCCTGTTTTGGTAAAATTACTTTTAATATTTTGGGAAGTAACAGTGGGCATTTAATACCCACACTCATCTATATGATGGATACCAAAAGGGGAGTGGTTTAAAAATGTATCATGTGAAGTGATTTAAAAAGAGGCTGCTTTTAAAATAAAATTGCCAGTAAGTGCTGAGAAATATTTTTAAGCTCAGTAATATAAAATATTTTTCAACGTACAAACCTCCCTATGATGATGCTTTTCTTGGCTCCTGCTTAACTGAAAGGGTCTTCTTTGTTCTTGTCACTAAGCCAAGCGTAAACCACTGGATTTGATTCTGATGCCCTATTGGATGTTATATGGAAATAGATTGCACTGTTAAATTGTCTCAATTCTTTCTGTAAGAAACTATTTTGTTGCACTGATTTCATGCTATATTTTTCTTCAAGACAATTTTCTGCCTAGAGTTGGTCTTTAATTCATGGAATTGAATCGTCTCTGCTAATATCTGATAATTTAGGCCGGATTTGGCAGGCTAGGAATCTGCTCTGCCGTAGATGGCACTCCCTGTATGTTTTTGTCACATGGACACAGGGAATTGCAATGGAAGGCCTCAAACCTTGTTTTAAAGATTCTTCAGATCCATTTCAATGGTTTACATATTGATGGTGTCCTTAATTTAATAAAACAATTATTGCCAGCACTTAAACTCTCAAACATCTGTTAAATACTAATTTAAGGACTTACTTTAAACATATTTTATATACATGCATACGTTCGATTTGGTCCTGCACAGATGTATTCCTTCCCTGTTGGTGGTCTGTTGACCATCCTTTACAGACATTGAAGGCAGTCTGTGACTAAGAATATAATTGTGTTAAGAT
>JAOVYW010072148.1:0-20582 GCA_025775045.1 Hiodon tergisus
TATTTTTTTTTTTTTTTTTTTTTTGTCGGAACTGTGTTTTTCCATCAGTGAGCCTAAATAATAGGCTAAACATCCGAAAGAGTAAGATCACTTAATTCATGTTAACCTGTGACTGTCAAATGTTGTTATGTTAAATGTTACTTATCGATTTTTGGCAATAAACACAAATTTTTTTTTTATCAGTCAAACTTGCTTTAAAATATGGGTACGTTTTTAAAAAAAATAGCAAAAAGTCATGTCATGTTTGGCTTCTCAAATCATTTTAATTAGAAGTAGATATGTTGATTGTCGAGCAATAACTTCATAAAGTTATTTAGTTGCATACAGCAACCTGGGTATGCCAATTTAAACAGTAAGATGTTTTTAATGTAACTTACTATTAACTGTGCACTGTCTTTCAGCAGTATGAATTTTGTTTCCTAATATAAATTATTTTATGTTTTTTGTCTTTAATATTCCTTTAATGTTCTATAACGGAGAAATTTGGACTGAAGTAAGCATTTCTCTCTTCTCAGAACTGAACGAAACTCTCATTTGTGCCAACAACAAGATGGAAGTTATTATTCCCAATGCCTTCTTCCTCAGAAAAGTGCCCCCAGTTTATGTAAGTCAGTAACCCCCTGAGTAAAGGCTCACCTGGCAACTTCAACAGACCAGTCTGTGTTTGTTTTGAAGTGACACTGTGTACATTGCGTCTTGCATACAAACCCCTATGTCTGGAATGCCCCCCCCCCCACGTTTCTTCAGTCCAGTGTGCTGACGCTGTCTTTCTACATTGCAGGTAGAGGATCTACACCTGAATGACCCAGAATGCCGTGGGGTGATGATTGAGGATGACTATGTGTTCAGCATCAGGACCAACCTTTCTGACTGTGGAACAATTACGGTAATGCTGTTAGTTTTCATCTCTCCTTGAGAAGTGTAATGAATAATAATAATTATTTGCTAACTTTTACCTTTACTCAGGACGGTTATTACTGAATAATATATGTTGGCCGACTAAATATTAACAATTTCTTATCCAAGATATCGTTAGAGAAGTTGTCTTATGTTGTGGATTTCTTTAATCAATGACTTCTATAAATTAACATATTTGATCTGTTTTGGCCACATTAAGAAACCAAGCGTCCAGCTACAGCTTTAATTTTGTTACACATCTGACCTTAATCCGACGCATTGATTGAACGAGGCATGTTTTGAAGCTACAGAAGTGCGTGATTTAGCATCTCCATTTCGTCAGATGCAAATGGACCAATGTGACCTCAACAGCTGCTTCATCATCACTGAAAAACATAGAGGATGGGAGTGTCTCACCTCCCGCATTCATCCTTCCAAGTGGCCCTTTTCAAGGCGGTGAAGGGGAGCCGAATGGTTGGCGGTTCTAAATTAACTGGATTTATATGGAAATGATGTCGGTGTTCTCAGGGGGGGTTGAATAGGCCGGACCATATTTGGGTATACTACTCTGCAACTCCCTTCATTTTTCATCCAGCTCGTCTCATACAGTGATCTGTGCTGCACAGAGGACAATTTTTTCTCTGGCAAGATATAAATCTGTGTTTGAAACTATCATTGAAAAGCTTGCTTAAAATGCGCGGGGGCATTCCTTGTAAATCAAGCAAGAGGTTAATTCAGCTTTGTCTGTCTGACAGTTTCAAAAGGCTTCGCTTAACGACCTCATGTAGAGAAAGTGGGTCTGCTTTGGATTTAAAACTTCTTGGAAAAAGAAAGTAAAACTATTATGACTAAACACTTTTTGTCACTCGTTATAAAAATTCCATTGTAGGCTTGTTTGTTCAGTGAAGATATTTTCTCCAGTTCAAATGGCTTAAGTCACTCGCCTGTATACTTCTTTAACATCCAGAAAGCACTATTACGTTTAAAGTAATAGACACCGCGATACTAATAATTTGTAGAGGAAGTTTTACTCTCACAGTAGGAGATAATTGGTGTAAATGTTCCGATTTGCATTGCACAAGTATGTTCCAGGCTCTTAGGCACCATTCAGAGGATGGCTGCTGTTTGGTATAAGTATAAAAAACACCCTAAAACAGTAATGAGTGCTTCAGCAGGCCTACATCCCTTTAGTAGAACCTGATCTGCTGAAACACAATGCTCTTAATACTGGAGAGAAGTTCATTTTATGGTCTCGGTATAGAGGCCAGCTGGAAATTTAGCTTCTTAAAAGGGTAACAGTTGTACATTGCGAAGAACGTTGAAGTCTTGAGAAGCATGAGATCGAAATGGATCCCAAGGTTATCACTGGTAAATCTTAAAACAACTTGATGTTGTTTCTTGTTTCTCCCGCATTATACAACGCACGACAAGAACCTCAGTGAAATAACATTTGTGGAGGATAGTCTGCCTCGGAAACAGGATTGAGAGGGAAATGCTCGTAGATATACACACATTGCGGAATTTGAAAAAAACACTAGTCTGCTAGCTAGAGTGCCGTTATTTCCCAAGTTTGATTGATTCCCTGTGCTTAGGTGCATAAGACGTAGAACTGGACAAAACGCTGCCTTATCCCATACAAATCTGTAAGGGCCTTATTAAATTGCTAATTCTCAGATTCCGGAGAATTGGCATGCAATTCGAGGATAGACGAAGTTACCAAAGTGCTTTTCCTAGGCTATGCAGAATAAGTGGGTACTCAGGATCTATTTACTCCAAAAACAAAAGTATAAACAAATCACCCCCTAGGTAACTTATTCAAAGCTCAGTGTGGGAACCAACCAAAGACAGTACATTCGCATAAAAATTCAAAGGTATCGACCGTGGAGATTACATGGGGATTAACTGTATGAAAGAAATAATTTGGGGAGCTACATAGCTAGCCTCCAGCTTCCGCAGTTGCCTGCAATTCAGCACAGGCCCTCAATATACTAGGCAACTGGAATAAAAAAAATCAACTTTAAAAGAAAAATTAATAGATATAGTAATAGATATAATGTACACTATATAATACAAGTTACATGTATATAATAATACACAAATGATCAAGTTGTAAAGAAGAGATGGGGGGGGGGGGGTTCCAAAAATTAGGATTATAACTTTTATGGTCTGTCTAACATGGAGTTGACTGTTTTGTTTATTTGCATAGTGAATGTGGCGTTTAAACTTCCCATATCACACATTGTAAACCACTTATTATTTAGCTGTCTTTTTACCGAAGCAAGGACGTTAATGTTTCATGCATGATGGTTACACGCTTACATGCTCAATACGTTCTAACCCCTACACTGCGTGCATTTCAGTGGCCACCAAGGCTCGGCTGGGGGAGGGGATTGATTATTTACAGAGGGCTAATAAAACCCGTCTCGCCGGCTGGAAGCAATTTATCCATCTCAATGGCCTGGAGACCTTTTACACTCTACAGGGGTTGTATGTGATGCTGGCATAAAACATTAGCAGTTGTTTTTGTTCACCTTGACTTTACTGCCGTGTCCATGTCAATGGCTTGTCTTCAAACGTGAGGCCATGTCATGTGCGTTTCTCTGCAGCCTGAGCATTAACACGAATCCGCTCCCAAACGAGGAAGGCTTTACTCTGGGTTTGGCTGAAATTGCGACCAGTGATCTGGTCTGATGCAGTCCTGTCTGATGAGTTGTTACTACCTGTCAGCAAAAAAACATAAGATGTTAGTCACTGAGTCATTGTGCTTATACACTGCTTCTCTCTTAATTGCAGGCTTCAGATGATACACATATCATGTTCATTAACACCATACGTAACAACGACAGCGATGTTATCACAAGGAGCTACATCAACATTACTTTTGGCTGCCGTTACCCCATAAACTACATGGTCCAGCAACCCAATGGTGAAAACATGGTCAAAGTGAACATCAGGTTAGATTATTTTCATTGCGTTACATATTGTGTTAAATACTGGTCTCAGAATCAGCATTACTGACCATTGATTTTTTACATTTTTATAAAATCTGTTTGGTTGTAAAAATATAACACTAAAGTTAAATCCTAAAGGGCCTAAAGATTTCTTTTTAATTCAAAATAAATATAGCTAAAGTGTCTCAATTGTTCTCATGTCTCATTAAGCATTAAGTGATATCTGCCTTGTAGGCCAATTACCCTGAACACTGAAGATGGGAACTTCTCAGTGGCTATGGTACTGTACAAGGATGAGGACTTTGTGGACAAATGGACCACTGTACCTTTTCTGACTTTAGAGGACTACATTTATGTGAAGGTCTTCATGGTAAGCATTAGTGGGTAGACTGGTAATGACTCTGATCGCTAAAAAGAGAGACAACATTTTACGCTGGCTCCTGCAATGCGAATGGCTTCAGAGTAGCAGTTGGACTGTAAAGATAAAGTAAAGTAAAGATAAGCGCGAAGGGTGGCATAGAAGAGGAGGTTCTGTGCCTGTATCAAGAAAACTGTATGTACTGAGCAGGACACTTGCCCTGGGTTGCTTTAGTAAATATGCAGTTGTAAACAGTAAAAGTGTGAAAGTGGGTTACGCCAGGCACAACGGATAACTCGGTCTGCTGAGCAACTAAATAATGTAATACTATTATCAGTCAGATGATGCAGCAGCAACAGCCGCCAAGGGCATGCTCAACCCTTGCCTGTGCGGGTCCCAAGTGCGTTTTGAAACACGCTGTGATTAGGAAAGTAACCTGAGACGCAGACTCGTGTCTGTGTATCTCTACCTCCTGTGCTTCCAGGAAATATCAGTGTACAGGGCTTTTCCTCTGCAGAAACATGTTGCCCTAAGTCTGACTGCCCCTGACGCTCTGTCAATAAACAAATTCATGTGATTTAGAAATTCAGTCAGTGGCATATGATAAAAATGCATCAGTAATAATTTCTTTGTCATTTTATTTGCAGGATTTAAATTGCTTTAATAATGAATAAAGTTTTAATATCCGTGGAAATAGCCTCTGTATTTCCATTAACATTAATGTGATGAAGTTCATTAAATATTAACAGGCCTGTTATATTTTTGAATAGTGAATGTTTATTACTAATTAATTTGACTTCCTAGACACCTGCTCATCTCATAGTGCGATTGGAGAAATGCTGGGCCACTCCGACCAACGATCCATCCAGTGACACTGAATACATTTTCATCACCGACAGGTCTGGACACACGCCGATTATCCACAGTACATTAGCCGGTTCTACTGTCGCAGCATAATCCTGTATTATGGCATTATATTGAACTCACCCTCACAAACGGGCCGTTACAGTATTTATTCGCTTTATTTATAAAGGTACCTTATTTATAAAGTTACATGGTTACAGCTTTACCAATGGCTCATGTACACCCTGTGTATACCCCCTGAAAATAAACTGAAGCAGGATCGTCTTTTTGCCCCGTTTATGCCCCCCCATCACACCAATACAGTGTACAAATCCCACTCAGAAAGTATTTATGTATTTATACAACTAATTTGACATAGTGCTTATTAAACATTGTGTTAATATTGCGGTCCCATAGAGGAATGCTTGTAGCATTGAAAAACATGTAGCAAGAAGGAGCTCCTTGGGGAATCGGCAACACAACAACTTACTCTGTCACTTGACCCGGAGACTGAAGCAATATAGATTTCAGCTTGACAGCTGTGCATGCCCTTGACAACGGGCAAGTATTTTGTTCTGGTAGCAACGGCGTAACTAAGAAAGCACTGAGATTTCTGTTTACAGTGTCTCCAAAGGAAAGCCATCGGAGGCTCCCGTTATTAAGTTGTCTTATTATCGTTGCCTGACATGTCTCTTTCTGCTGTTATTCTAACAAATGTAAAGACAATGCCGTATTGAAACCATACCAGCAGAGTCCCGAGGCAAATATATCCCACGTCCACCGTGGTTTATAATGGAGTGCCTTTAATTTTATGCCTTTGTACGAGATTTGAATTTGTGATTATCACATCAAACATCCTAAATCATGGTAGTGTGCACTGTCTTTGCATCAAACCCAGTACATCTCCTGGACATCCTCCAGGCAGGTAGACGGTTTCTGTTGCAGATTACAAAACGCGTATGTTCCCCTTTGTAAGGGCTGTATAGTCCTGGAACTGCTCCAACATTCTAAGTGTCTCACAGGCAGGAACAAGTGCTTCTGGACGGTGTTGGTTATAAGCACCCCTCCCCCTTGGCACTGGTGTTAAACTTAAGAGAAACACTTTGAGATGGCCTGGCGGTCTCAAAGGCCATTCTTAGTCAAGCAATGCACACCTCTCTCGTCTCAAGTATAGTGGTCAAAGTAGTAAAACAAAGCAGTAAAACCGATTGATTAATACTTTCCAAGGGCGTTGAGTAGTTGCCATGGATTCTGAGCTAAGTAGTTACCACAGTAGGATCTTTGCGTTAGACTGAGCTTATAGAAATTCCTTAGGGGAAAAAGAAAAAGAAACTGGAGTTGAAGCTTGAAATTATGTAATAACAGCTGATGAATGTGCATGTTTCTCTATAATCTTGTTTAATCCGTATGTATGTGTGTATTTATTTATTAACTACAGCTGCCCTGTAGATTCTAATGAGCAAATATTGGCAGTGATGACGAATGGCCAGGGTCCCGAGGCAATGTTCCAGATACAGATGTTCAAGTTTGTGGGCAACTTTTATAAAGACATCTTTCTGCACTGCAACGTCCAGATCTGTCACAACACTGCAGGAGTGTGCCAACCAGTGAGTCTCTTCTCTTGTTCTGTCCCACGGTGATTTGTGTCATATTTTATGTGCGTTTTCTGTCTCTCTGGTAGTAATCCTTGTGTGGATTTTAAAAAATCTCAAAATGCAGTATGAATGAACGCTATAATATTGTTCTTCCTGAAACGCCTCTCCTCGTTTGACAGAACTGTTCGGGAGAAGGTGTGGTTGTTCGGACACGGAGAGACATTGCGCTGTCTCATACAGTGTCGTATGGACCTATCCGAAGGCTAATAGACAGCAGCGACAAATCAGGCTTGAGTATGTGTCTTTCACAAATGCAGAGCATTTACTGATTTGCTGATTTATATTTACCATTTTCACTTGATTGAAAATTTGTTTGTTTTATCTGTTTTTTATTTACTCTACTCATTTATTCATGATCAGCTGAGAACAACCTGCAATTATCTTATTTTGTGAATGATGGCTAGATTGAATTATTTTTAAAATTATACTTCTCTAATACAAACGTAAAACGTATTGAACTCCCATTGTTCTACTTTATACTTTACCTACAGATTCTGGAGGACTGCGCCTGGTTGAGACCTATGTCCTGGGGGGTCTGCTACTGGTACTGCTGGTGATAACAGGGGTGTTTGCCAAGCTGTGGCTGCGTAGGAGGTGGTCTTACCCCACCCAGGAAGCACAGCTGACCCTGTCTAACATCCACCAGCTGTCAGAGGTGGCCTCCTGAAGTTGTCAGCGTCCAAGTGGCCCAACACATTACAATATATTGTAGGAATATATTAACCAGACTAATTGCTGCTGGGGAATCTGGAATGGACTCAGGGTCTTATTTAGAATGCCAGGCGGTCTTGTGGGGAATTGATCTAAAAAGTGTACAGTCTTACTCTTCATATATCTAGGCAAGTTTTCGTATGCCCTTTTTTTATTTTTATACGAAATAAAAATTGAACCTGAATCTGTTTTTGACTGACTTAAATTTTTCCGAAAATATACATTTTCTAGTGAGGGTATATTTTTATTTAGACAGCATTCACTATATTTTGATTGTGAAACATCCTGAATTAAATAAAATAAATACATAAATAAAAACTAAAAAACCTTCATTCATTTTCTACATTCATATTTATAGATCTTTAGGCATTTTGTTAACAAAAAAACTAAATCAACGTGGCTAACACATTGACTAAAATTTCTGAGGTTATTCTACCCTGTGTTTTGAATCCAGTGGCTTTTGAAATTTGGTGGGTGGTGCCAAGCTGAGAACCAATCTGAAATTTCAACACAGTATGACACTCTTTAAAATAAAACAAAAACAACACGCATGAATCAAATTTACATTCTCCTTCTGTATTTTAAGTCATACATTGCCTTTGGCAGGGCCCTGGGTGAAACGTGTGCTGGTTAAGGTAAGGTACTGAGGCCCTCTCGCATCAATTGAATCCTGGGAGCAATGGCAAAAGAAAAGATCTGATCTAAAGCGAAGGTCATTTCAGTGTACAAGAAAGAATTAACAAATCATTTTTTTCTTGGTCCAACAGGAAGCATTATTAGCTTGTGAATTTAGGCCACCCCAGGATAACAGGCAAAATCACAGCCTGCTCTCCCACAAGCTCAGGAGAAAGCTGTCTGCGTAAAATAGGACAAGAACAACCTCCAGACAAATTCTTGACAGAAAATCTAATCCTCACAGGATATGTTCCGTCCAGTATTTCTAACAACAGAAATTGTTTTAATTCAATTCATTCAAGAAGTTCCATTCAACTGCCGATAAAACTAATGTTTTTATTTATTTATTATAATTTACGTTTGTAATACCAAAGTGTAGCCTGTGGCACAGTAGATAGCAGTCTTTGTTTGCTGCAACATATGGAACAGGTGTTATTATTAATTACTTTTCTGTAGATTTGCACTATAGATGTATGGCTCTGCTCAAGCAAGTAGTTAATCAAGAATAATCAGCACTGTACATTTTGCTATGAAACAAGGAAAATAAATACACGTTTTGAATAACTTTTGTTTAATTGCTTGTTGACTTCTGCATCTGACACCATTGGAGTTCTAAACCTTTTCAAGTAGTTCAGCTTGGAATGTCAACAGTTGCGAGAAGTGTGTATTAGGCAAGAATGCAATTGAACTCTATCCCTTCATGCTGTTGACGGCTGCAATGAGCACACAGTTATAATGGCTTACAGTCAGTATTAAAAAATAAGCATACGTGTCTTATTAACACTTCTAACTTGGTGTTGCCGGGAGCATATAAAAGCCAATGTTAATACACGAACACTGCCTACAAATTCATTTTTATGCTTTTCCTTACTCGTTTCAGATTTTGTTGCAGAATTCTACAAAGAAAATTTCACTTATATAATTTAGTATTAAAAGAGACAAAATATGATAGGCCTACTTAAACGGAATGCCAGTATGTTCACGGTTTTGGAAAGTGTGGGGACATTACCACAATTATAAATTAAACATGATCATTTAATAAAAATTAACAGATTCTAAAATAACAATAATTTGAATGCATATTAGCACTAGTCTAAAATAACAAATAATTAAAAACAATTCTAAATATCAATAACAGAAGACAACAATGGCAAACAGTACCAATGTTTGAAATTACAAACACTACACTATTGTTTAGCTTCTTCATATCGTTATTATGTTTATCTCCTCTAATGGAAAATCCTTTCTTTGTTTGGGCCCAAGGGCGGCGTTGCTAAGTGATCTGACCTCATAACGTTCATGCATGGTCAGGGTTGCCTGACTTGCCTTATTTAGTTGGTCTGGATGTACTGTCGTTTCTTTCTTTTAAGCTTGGACGGCCAATCGGATATTCTACCGTATTTTTGGCTATTAAAATATGAGTAGCTTGTGCAGAATATTTGTAGAAGTAATTTAAATTCAAGAACTTTGGACATAAATGGGTGTAAGTCTTTGCTTTTATTTTGCGTTGTGTGACATCATCATTCAAACGCTGTAGCAAGCTTATGACGCAACTCTGGCTTTAAATCAGAAATTCAGTCTGGTAACCCTGTACGTAATGACGCCACACACGAGCGTCCCAGATACAGAATAGCAGACACCGACAGGGTAAAGCAGGAAAACGGCTAGTTGAAATAAATAAATAAATAGTAAATAAATAAATAACGTAAAGTGTCTCAGCTATCTAATAACCTCTTTGAGGAAGATTTGGCGAATAAGTAGAGGGACAACAAAGAGTCGATTTATCGCACAGACACGGTAAGCGAGAATTTCAGAGTTTTTGTTGTGTATGTGATTGTAAGGCTGGAGGAAGTTAATTTTACTACTTTCAATCATGCAGAGTCACGGCAGATGGTGAATGGATACTTCTTTGTCGGGATTGTTTTCATCAGCATTATCATTTAAAACGAAAGCTACATTTATGGCATAACGTGTATCCGGCTTATATATATTTTGACGTGTAAGCAATTTTAACTTATGTGAGTGCTGTTAGGGTTTGGGTACTTTCCTAGCGATATACTTGTTGTAAAGCGAAGAAATAATTGTTACAATAGAATCGACTGGCTGCTTAGTGTGTTGCCTGCTGGTCAACTACTGGAAATGAACAAGTGGACTTAAAAAGTCAGTCTACGGCATTAGAAGCACTGATTTCTTCCTCTTTAGATTACTTTGTAAATATATAAACTACGGGTAGGTTTAAATGATTGAATTCGGCAATAGTGTCATTGTCTTCGGCAGCATTTTTCCCCGTTTGCTACCTAACTAGCTTAGATAGCTGTTGTACTGATGGTTTTGGGAATGCTAACTGTATAACGCAACAATTCTTGTGTGTGGATTTAGGTCGTTTCTGTCAGCCAGTATAATAGCATATATTAGCGTGTCGGTTGTTAATGTTTTAATGGTTTTGCTGTGTTGTCATAGATGTGATGTTTCTGAAAACAACTAAAAGTATAACCGCCATCGTGGCTTTTTTTGTGTGTCTATGTTAAAAGTTCATTGTCCCATCAGGACGCGTGGGTTGTAGATCGGTAGCGGGCAAACTAATTAATAGTATGAATTAATGTCACTTATTTTCCTCACGTGTATGGACGTGTCCGTAACTGACAATTTCAGTCTAACAGTTTAAGTCACATGGACTATGTTGAAGGAGATATGAAATTAAGTTGACCAACATGATCATATTGGGAGGACCTGCCCAATATTATGTAAAACATGAACATTGCTCTAAAACCAATAAAAAAGTAAACATACGTTGGTTTCGAAATAATATATTTTAAATAAATTGCCCTGTGCTAATAAAGCTAGAAATAAAAAATATATACATTTTGCATAAAACGTTCTTCCAGTGACATTTTGAAGGATAGTACATGTGCACCTTCTGATCAGAACATGATTCTCACAAACAAATATAAAAACAGACCTCTGAAGTGTCGCCTGTTAGAATGGGCCTATATGATGATGTACATTTAACACATTCCACGTACGTAATTATGTATTTTGTGAATGACCGGAAAAGCTTGGTCAGTGAAAGGAAAACCCATCCTAGATGAATGAAAACTACCCCTCTTCACAGATCTCTCTCATGCTTAGAATGATCTCTTGCCTCAAAGCCACGAGGGCAGATTCACGTTGCCTTGTTGCTCAAGAAGAATACGCCTGACCATGCGGTGTCAGAAGAGTTGCAAAATGTCACTGCTGTGGGATTTTGTAAACAGCCACCCTGAATTGACAGCAGGCCAATGTTAGCTATAATGGTGTCATACATTTTCTTTTACTTCATACAATGTTCCCTACCTTGGGTTTACAAAACAATATCTGTGATTGGCAAAGAACATGTGCTCAGTGCTAAGTATTCCTGTGTATATTCATGACATTTTATCGTTGAAAATTGGGAAAAAATGGGGAAAAAATCTTGGTAGATCAGTTCAAACATACAACAGATGTTATTATGTAGACTAGGCCTAATCTATTTCATGCATATATCTTTATATTTTGTATATTTGTGTTTTCACTACCGCTCTTAACATTGTAGTGTTAATCTCCCAGCTGCTGTCACGCATGAAAAGGGTGCGCATGTACTGTTTATAACCTGTTGTAATGAAAATGGTAAACTACATGTAAGTTAGTCATCATCTCAATTTAAGATTCAACATGTCAGCTGTCTAGATTTCTGGTTCACCTAGATTAAGATTATATAAATCATATGTACATGAAGTCTATTATAATAGGATAGGTGTACGAGGAGACATTGATAACTTTTAATGGACTATAGCTGGTGGGTGTGAACTCGTACTGCAAATTTCAAAAACATAATTCTATTATTACAGAAAAAGTTGAGTTAGCGAGTAGGGCTAGTGATAAAAGTCAAACGTAGTGAGTACGTTGTGGCAGCAAAGCTCATCTGGTATTCTAAATCCATAACATTAATTATCATTTTAATTTTATTTTCCCCCCCCTCAGTTGTTCTGCAGACTTAGCAACGCCTTGCAAAATGGAGGAGCAGCACGCCCATTGCATAAAGTGTGTGAACCGGCGGTGTATGACCAGGCCAGAAACGGGTGTTTCCTGTGAACTCATTGGATGCTCTTTGGTCTGTGGAGCAGTTTTCCATTCATGTAAAGGGGGTGAACATCGTTTACTCTGCCCGTTTGAAAGAGTGCCTTGTCTGAACAGTTGCTTTGGGTGCCCGTTCACAATCGCTCGGAGCAAAATGGCTAAACATCTGGAGATATGCCCAGCAAGTGTGGTCTGCTGCACCATGGAATGGAACCGCTGGCCTGTTAGCTATGCTGATCGCAAATCCTATGAAAATTTATCCAAGGATTTTGATGAGGTAGAGCAGCTGGATATGGCTTTGGCTTTACAGGATCAACGGATGCTGTTAGAATCACTCAAAGTGGCAACCATGTTGTCGAAAAATGTTGAAAAACAGAATGGTTCTATTAAAAAGAAGACAAAGCCGGAAGAGAAAACTTCTAATGGAATCATTGGCATGGATGAAGAGTCTTACAGTGAACTATACCAGGCCGGTGCAGAGACTAGCAGAAGCTTAGCTGTAGCCTTAGATGTTCTCAGTAATGCAACTGAGGAAATGGGTTTAATTAATGGAAACCTGTCCAAGCAAATGGCCCACAGAAATGGTGCATTCGGTGATGGATATGAAGAAGAATGCTTGGACTTGGAGATGAACGAAAGTGACGCTGAGTCTGACTGTGAAATGGGAGCTGTGGGTGGAATGGATCACAGGGTCATAACTGTGGCTGTAAAGGACAGGCACAAACAGAAAGGATCGAATGGATTCCTTGAGTTTTTAGAGGAAGGAGTTGAGGAGGATTGTGTGATGGGTCTCGTTAAGGAAGATGGGAAGCCCCTCCTTAACGGGTTTCACATTACAGGGGGCAGCCAGCTTTGTTTAGGGCAGGATAACGTGGATATGAGTGCAGCTGATCGGAAACGCTCTAAAATGAATGGGTCTTGTGAAATCGGTACGCCCGAAAACGGGCTAGTGGTGCCTTATCATTCCATACCTGTCGAAGTTCAGGAGCCCTCAACTTCTCCGCCATCACCCCTTTTATTGCCACTCCCAATTCCACTTCCCGATCTTGTGCACAACAATCCGCTGCAGAGTTTGCCCTTTTACTTGGAGGACAGGTGGCTCGAGCGCAAGTTGCAGAACCTCCAAATGTTGAAAGGGATGGGTGTGTTTACATTTAACGGACGGAGAGCTTTGTTTACCGACCCCTATTTATTCCGTATGAAAATGGAAGACAAATCGGTGGACACTTCCGACTTGGAGGTGGCCGACGACCCGATGGGTCTCCACGGGATTGACCTCATCACTGCAGCGCTGCTCTTCTGCCTGGGGGACTCGCCCGGGGGCCGGGGGATCTCTGACAGCCGCTTTGTGGATGGCTACCGCATCGACTTTGGTACGCAGACCTTCTCCTTTCCTTCAACCATACTGGCGACCAACACCATGGTGGGCGATATAGCCTCGGCGTGCGCCTGCGATCACGCCAACCCGCAGCTTTCGAACCCGAGCCCCTTCCACACTCTGGGACTGGACCTGGTCCTGGAGTGCGTGGCCCGCTATCAGACCAAGCAGCGCTCCATGTTCACGTTTGTGTGCGGGCAGTTGTTTCGGAGAGACGAGTTTTCGTCCCATTTCAAAAACGTCCATGGCGACATTCATGCTGGCCTCAACGGCTGGATGGAGCACAGGTGCCCCCTGGCGTACTACGGCTGCACCTACTCCCAGAGAAGATTCTGTCCTTCGGTGCAGGGCTCCAGAATCATTCACGACCGGCACCTGAGGGCATTTGGAGTACAGCCCAGTGTACCGACGCTGCTGAGCAGACCCCTCTTGGGCACGGCGTGTCCGTTGGGCTCGCACTGTGACCATCTGAGCAGCCTTCCTTTCGAGGTTCTGCAGCATGTGGCAGGGTTCCTGGATGGCTTCAGCCTGTGCCAGCTGTCCAGAGTGTCACGATTGATGAGGGATGTCTGTGCCAGTCTGCTTCAGGTGCGCGGGATGGTGGTCCTGCTGTGGGAAAGGAAGCATCTTCCCAACGGATCCTCATCATGGCAAATAAAGGACAAGGTAGGTCACCTTTTTACTGTCATTTTATAATGGGATTAATAAAATGTTTTAAATACTTTTCCAATTGTATTTCCTTTTTGCCTGATCTATTCATAAAGGTTTTGCAAAATGTAAGCAATTTTCAGGGCACACAGCCCAGGACCGAAACTTCAGGGCCTGCAGGGCCTCTCTGTATTGGCGTGTTGAAATCGTTAAAGATGTGCCCGATCTTTGGTCTCCCCAGGTGTGGATGTTCAGCACAGCTTTCGGCACAGTGGATGACTGGAAGTTTGCCAACATTTCCAGCATGGCGGACCATCTGAAGAGGTGCAAGTTCAACACCGTGGAGCGACGGGAGGAGGCCATTCCTTTGCCCTGCATGTGTTTCACCAGAGAGCTCACCAAAGAGGGGCGATCGCTGCGATCCGTCCTGAAGCCCGTAGCGTGACGACCACCAACATGTTGTCAAATAGAAGAGCTGAAACAATCCACGTAACCTCTCCGTAATGTGATGAGTCTTCAGAGTACTGAAGATTACTTTCACATAATAATAAAAAATCAGCATGTAAATAAACACAATTTTTTCGATGTTAAAATGTATTTTTTTATATAGAGGTCGGCAATGAGATGCATTGAAAGTTGAAATGAAGAGCCTTAATATATGAAACATTTGATGTGCTGGACATATGTTTTCTATTGGTCTTTATTATGAGAATGATGCACTATTTTAAGAAGAATCTCAAGGATTAAAAAAAAATATATTGACCAAACAGAAAATGTATATGCTCTGTTGTTTTCATGACTGAGAAGTGCATGTTACTATCATTTACTTGACATTACTTATATATCATATGATAGCATCTAGGTTTTTTTTAGCACTTTAGTATATTCTCTGAGGCGTGTGATTTTAATATTAGGCAAAGTCCAAACACTTTGGTACATTGTCTTTTTAATATCAGTTGGGGTTTTCTGCAAGGAACTTGCAGGATTTAACCCTTTAAAAACTTGTATTATATGTCTTTTTTATGCTTTTTTACATTTTCTCAGAAGTTCCTGGTAGTAAATCATGGTAATACAATGGCAAAAAATACAGTACTTTTTGATAAACTCACACAGCACTTTAATACTGAAATGAGAATTTAGTTCATTTCAAAACTAATTTTCAAAACTAAGTTTTAAAATATACAAACTCTTTTCCCCCAACCACCTGAACTTTCTATTGATAAATGCCCTTCGTTATATTGGACATAGTTAATTGAGAATCGATATATTTAGGCTATATTGGGGGAAGATGTAAGCCTGGTTTTAATTGAATGTTTGAATTGTGAGAGTTCTGTGTTGCAAAACGTTCCTCCCCCTCCCACAGACTTGTGGATCTTCTGTGGTAGTCAGCTGATTTTTTCTCTGGTCAGTCCTGGTGTGTAGTGTATCTATCTTAATGCACAATTTGGTTGCAAGTATTGAATGAAATGTGCCTCTTTATTTATTTTTATTTTTTGGAAAGTCTTATTTTATTTTTGTCTTCTTTCGGAATTGTAATGTTACTGAAAAAATGGAAACTATCTGGGGAGAAATAAGTAGCCTGGTTTCATGTTTAAATAACACTGATTTTTGTTTCCTATGTGTTGCAAAAATTGTAGAATTAGTAAAACTGACTATCCTCTTTGGAACAATTTAAACATAAAACCTGTATGTACCGAGATTGATCGGAAAGATTACATTGTATTGAGTGGTTGTTTGTTTCGTTACATTAAATTGTAATGGTATAACAGTCAGTTGAAATTCATGTGCTATACCACTGCAGTATTATATTGGTTTGTAAGTGTTTTTGCAGTGTTCAGTATCTTCAGAAAACAAACCGGACTTAAGTTTGCAAGCCGTGAAGTGTTGTAATAAACTTTAATTTAACAACAAATTTGTGGAAGCTAACGGATTAGCAGCCATGGGGTATAAATACCAGATGAATACACCACAGAACCGTAGACAAGGCGTACAGGCTCGAAACTAATGACAGAATAATTAAGTAATACATCAATGATGAACCTTAAGTTTTTTTTGGTGTGTTTTAGGTGTTCCTAATACACTTGAACAGTCCTTTAGGATCTAACAAACTACATGTTTGTTTTAATTTGGCAGATAAAAAGCATATGATGAGATTCAAAGTTTTTCATTGGTCTTTTTACAAATGAGTATGAAATGCTCTTATCCTCTAATGAAATTTGAGTTTAAAATCTAGAATTATAATTAATCTTTTGGAATCAAGTTCTCAATAGCAAATGTTTTAATTGCGATATTTATTGGATATGTTAATGTTAAATAAGGAGTTGTGTAAAAAAATGTAGATAATGTTTAAGGTTTAAACATTGGGCTGTGTGTAATAAACCGAGGATGTCATTTAGGGTGCAGTGCATTCCTTTGCAAACCTGAATGTAAGAAAAGCTATTTACTAAAACACAGGCGTTCAACGGATCTATGGCCTGTGATCGTCAACACGTGCCATACAATGACTAATTACTTTTATTATCAATAAAAAGATTTATTTCACCAGTCGCCGTCGCTTGTTTTGTTTTATGTGTTAAGTACACAAATGACTTCAACATGAATATGACTTTTCTAAGGTAACGTTTTGAACTCATTTGAATAAGTTTCACTGTAGATACACCTATATAGTGCCAAAAAAAAGCGTCACGATGCACACTGATTTTTAAAGATTTGTTCTGTTTAATATTAGCCATTGTAATTTTTTCTGTAATGTTCTTTCCTCCTAGGAGAAATCTTATGGGCTGTAGTTTTTTTATGACGATAAAAAACCCCGATGTAAATGATAATTAATTAATAGATTAATTCATTATCAGTAACCGCAGACACAGGGCGTGCGGGAGGGTGCTAGATGGAGACAGCAATCCATCGCAGTGAATCAATTAGAATTGACAGGGCCATTTGGTCTTGTGGGGCGTCGAGAACATGTCAATGCATTTGGAAGCCATAACTCCAGAAGTACTTGAAGTAATTATTTTCACCGTTAGGTGGCAATAAAGCAACATTAAATCAGAACTAGAAACTGGACGATCTTTAATTCAGTTTCTCGTTGGACGGAATTCAGACCATTCGAGAATTTTAGTGAAATTTAATGTCCAATTCCAATATACAAGCCCCACTGCAGCCTTTTTTGTTTAACCTGAGTGAAATATTATTATTTTTTAGATGGCTATAAACATGGTGGAATAAAGCCGTTGTGGGCCAGATATTTTTCAAGATCTGTATAATTATGGAACATGCCCTACAGTGTATACCTTGACATCATCATGTATTTAAATTGTTATAAAAAGCTTTAAACTAGATTTGTATATACGTTTAGCAGAGTGAATTAATCAGCTGGCCAATTTTTTTGTAGATACGCATTGAGTTCTGCTATATTCTTTAACATGTGCCCTTTAGAAATTCCTACTTAATCTTTTAAATTGGTGTATTAGCTGCCTGAGTCAAACTGCAATCAATCACGCGGATGTAAAATGTTGTTATCAACAAAGGGGCAGCTACCCCACAGGAAACGTCAACGACAGGACTTCAGTTCTACCTCATTGTAGCCAAATCTTGGAAGAAGGCCAGCGATCAAAGACAACCCCTTTTAAGGGAATTGGGATCAGTGAATTAATTAAAACAATGAGCCCCACACAACTCTAGTTATTCACTTTGGAATGTAATAATTAAAAATAACAATAGCTATTCACTTTTCCTCGCTCGGTTTGTAAGACTCGCTTTCGTTATTGCTGTTTCCTGATCGTTGAGCCTAATTAATACGTAGTGATGGGTAATTTCCGTTTCAAGGAGATAAAGACACAACGCTAGACTGGCAACAAGTGTGACATAAAGAAGTACTAACAGAGATTGGACCGTACGTTTTGGTTTTAAACAATAACAATAACAATAATAATTAATAATAATGATGATGATGATGATAAATACTGCCAAAGGTCCTGCTTAAGTACAGGTGAGATTGTTCTACTTTAATCTGAAACGACTCACTGTCTTTTTAGGTCAGTGCAGGTGTCAGTGATCAGGTGTGAAAGTAATAATTACACATGAATATGTTGATTGATGTGTCACACAATGGCACAGACTTACATTTACCTACTCTCCACTCTCCACAGAAGGCGCTGGTGTTTGGCAAAGGACATGTCACTGGAGAACTGTCATCTCACTGCACTTCATTATACTGTTATTCGCCGCTATTAAAAAACCCCTTCAGGTCGGCAGCTCTGTATGAAGTTATGACCGTGGGAGATCTGAGAAATGGGAAGAGGCATCCGGGTTCGATCAAACGTTATTAAGGGGCTCGGTTACAGCTGAAACTAAGTGCACAGCCACAATCATCCGGTATCCGCGGTGAGGATGATAGGTGAAAACGACTCACACTTTTCCATAATGCTCATAATGCTAATGAGGTACATTAAGGAACGATAAAATATCTCCTCGCATACCAATATTTCACGCCAGCTTCATTAAGCTCTCATGAAACAGCTGACTGCGTTGGAAAAACACGAAAGCTGAAAATGTAACTAGATTTATTCGTGGAATAATGAACGTGAAAAGCTCAACGATGCATTAAATAAATCATGAATTATGTTTCGAAAGAATTCAAGTAAAACATCTATGAAATCTTCAAGACCGTCATTCCCTTGATGGAAATAAAAAACAGCTGTTCAATGGAGTAAAAAAATTATTTCTCACTGGAAGTTTTTTAAATTGACGAATTAGATTGGACTTAATGATTTATTAATTAATGATTTAAAAAAATATACCAATTCAGTTCTGTGCCATAATTACATGTAGTTTAAATGTCAAATCATCCTGTTTGATTTATTAATATTCCAGTTTTTAGTTGGGAATTTAGCCGTTGATTCTGTGTTCTAATCCACATCAATGTTTCTCTCATTACTTTCTCGGTGCCTGAATGAGGTGGCAGACGGATTCTGAGGGAGGGGTTGGAGGCCTTGATGGTGGACACCATGGTATGGGTCTTGCCCTTCCTCCTCACTCTCGGAGGCTGAGCACACCTTGAGCCCACCTAGCCAGAACAAGGGCAGAGGCCGATGCCTGATCACAGGGGGGTGGAGAAGTCTTCACCCTGATTCCTTATGGCTGAAGCATTTCCGTTGTGTTTTTGTGCCTGGCCCTGCTTTAGATAACTTTCGCAAGTGGATTCTCAGTCTGATTCATTCCTTAATTCAATTTTCTCTTGGCTACACTTTCGTATTGCAGTCATGATATATGGAAAGCTAAGCTCTTTATGATATACTTAAAGGGTAAGTGCCCATCGGCTTTCTGAATAAAGTTACGTTTTTGTTTTTCAAGGTGCGTCTCGGTCACTGCCGAACTCAAGCCTGAGACATATCGACTTACTGTAAGCTTTGTTGGCTTACTGCCGGATTGGTGTGTTCCAAACGTTGGCGGGAATTATTTAAGGTTGTTTGACCCGAATTGACGTGAAAGGTTGGCACTGGGGATGAGCTTCGAACTTTAAGCCAATCAAATGAGAGCGCAAAGAATAGGTTCTTCTGAGCTAGTTCTTCACCCAGCGTCCAGTATTTGTATTGTTATTAAAAACTGAAAAGTTCAACAGGGGTGAACACCATCTCAAGTAATAATAAAAAAATTTGAAAAACATTTTTTAAATCTTAGCTTTCACGAGACCTTTTCAAAACATGATAAATTTTGAAGGCAATGTCTACATTGTGACAGAGGGGATATAACCAGTATTAGTAGTGGGCCTCAAACAGAATTAAAATTCAATCTCATCCAAGTCTCTCACGTCCATAGACGACAAAGTTGTTTATCATTACATTTTAGGAATGGTGTCCAGGAAAATTAGTAAAAAACGTATTAAACTACGGTAATTGTTTGGATACTCTCCTCAACTACAATTCTCTGTTGCGATAAACCCTGTTAGATTTTGGTGTAACTTGTTCAGTTACAGTACTGGCTAGTGAAGGAGCATTCAAGCTGGCTATAAATCACCCACACTCTCATGCTATTCGGCTGACAATGACTATTCTTAGCCTTAAATGTTTCGTTCTATTACTTATCTGACCCAATACATTTACCGTGGTTAGTGAGAACCAATTGTAGATGAGTGAAAGCACTACAGTTTTAGGTATGTAAGAGGGTACCCATGTCCAAATTATGTGGCAACAAATACTTAACATTTCAGAGCACATCATTTTGATAATGATAATTTAGTTTTAGACAACGTTTAATGAATTTCTTTTATGTAAAGGATCCCTCATCTAAGTAAAATAAGCTACTCTGTGGATAAAATAAATAAATAAATAAATATAATAAATATAATATATATAATATATATATATATATAT
>JAOVYW010072199.1:0-20431 GCA_025775045.1 Hiodon tergisus
AACCAATCACACAAAAAATGCCACAGCCATCCTCAAACAACCATAAGACCAAGCGTAGGACACACACACACACACACACACACACACACACACTCACACTCACACACTCACACACTCACACACTCACACACTCACACACTCACACACTCACACACTCACACACAGAGAGAGAAACAGGAAGAGAATGGGTGAATCAGCCCTGGCTACAATGTCAGTGATGAAGAGCTGCAGTGTGTCGCAGAGACTGGGCCGTGCGCAGTCCCTCTGTCAGTCCAGTGGTTGTGGGGAGGTGCGAGGGAAGCTCCCACTAGGCTGGGCCCGAGACCGCGGGGGTTCCTCACACCGGCCCTGGGTAGCTGTAATGGTTGTTGTGCTCAGCGTCCACGATCTGCAGGCTGGGCTTGCGCTCCAGTGACTCCCTCTCCGCCGTCTCCGGGCTGGAGCAGCACGGGGGGCGCTGCTTGAAGAAGTCAGACACGTAGCGCACCTGTGGGTGGGGTGGGGACAGGCAGGGAGGGTGACGGTGATAGGCTCCTTAAGGAATCAAACAAAGGACCAGGGAACCACACAAGTTCTCAGATCCTGTGTAAACAGATCACCACAATGCTGTACTACTCAACAGAATCCAGAATTTTCAGCAGCGTCACAGAATTAACAAAACTGAAGTCCTGCTATGTGAGCCAGCTATTCCTTAGCTGTGTCTCCAAGTGCCTTTCAGAGAAGTCCAATGTAATAAATTAAAGCTAGTGAGCAGCCATTCGGACTTACATTGAGGATGGCAATAAGCGCCCCCTGCAGGAAGCCCACTAGAACGTCGCTCCAGTGATGCTTGTAATCGGAAACTCGGGTGTAGCCCACGTACACGGCGAATGCGACCAGGAAGAACTGGATTGTGGGTCGAAGGAGTCGGGCCCACTTTGCCACCATCCTCGCTTGGACGTAAAGCTGCAGGGAAAAAAGACCATCGGCATTTCGCAAGCGTGTCGCTTGATCTCACGGCCTTGGTACACTTGCGCTGGTGATTTTATTGTTTAAAGGGCACATGAAACTGTGATGTCAGCGCGCATGTTGACATTGTACTGTTGTTTCTTTCATTAAAGTGCTCTAGGCAGGCCTTACTTTATTTTCTTGGCAATAGATTAGTGAATTTAGTGTTTTTAAAACCCTTCTGTAAGCCTTTTATTAGAGAAGAGAGCCAAAAAATTTGTTTCACCCCCTGTAGTCTACAAAAAACCACTAGTTTCTACAGGGAGAATAAGAAAATAGAGCTGATTTGTACTGAATCAAAATATGTGCAGTCTTACGGTGTTATTGGATTACCGTTTAACCACAAATATCTCCCATGCGATACTTTAAAACTGAGCTTTCAGAATCATTTACACAGTGAGGGGTGTCCAACTGTGATGCATGACCATTTCTACTACTGCCCGACAACAGAACTGTTTTAGAAGAGACAAACTGCGTTGCCAAGTTCTTAAATACTGTAGACTGGAATACAGACATCCTGACTCACCGTACAGCTTTTGGCAGAGAAATTTTGTGCCCCCTCCTCCCTCTCCCCAGCCACCGACATCTGCCACCCCCTGCCCCAAACACTCACGGCCACGCCCAAACACTCACTATCTCCGCTCTCAATGGTACACTTGTGTAGAGGAATGAAACCCGTCAGCAGAACATCGGGGGTCCCAGATCGAAGGAAACTTTTGAGCTGAAATGTCTGAATGCTTTGCTTGGCACTGCAGGGCTGACCCCTTCTGTACACACAACCACTGACCCCCATGGATGTGACACACACAGCTACCCCGGGGATGTTTCACACTGTGGTTGGGAAGAGTCCGCACCGCGCCAGCGTCCAAGGAAAACAATGCCCCAACGGGACTCCTTTACGCGTTCAGCCAGAACTTGCTTCTCTCTGTGCCCCGGAGCTGCTATTGTGTTGGAGTTTACCACTCCGCTACATGCGTGATGAGGTCAATCTTCCAGAACACATGTGTTTTTCTTTTAGGTGAAGAGGTTTAGAAACCCTCAGCTGGGCGCCGTTTAGCCCTTTCATTTTACTTTAGCCCTGAGTAAATGTATCCTTCCCATCAGTACTTTACTGAGAAGTGTTTCTCAAAGTGAGGTCCGTGAGGGACTCCAAGTGGGTCTCCAGCTAAAATGGATTAAAAAATTAAAAAAACACATATACATACATTTTTTTTTAATATTCAAAAAAGTAATATAAACAGTTTTGTGTAAAGGTCATACTAATGTCATACTATATTAATTTAACCAGCCCTAAGAAGGCTACTGTCAAGGAGAAATCTGTGAAGGACCAATCACATCAGCACAGTGAAGCTTTGGGAACTCACCGCTAGAAACAGCATGCAGTACATTCCGAAAGATGAGTGACCGGAATAGAAGGACAACCTGGAGCAGAGGAAAAATCCCAAATTAACAGCTTTAGAAGAGTCCCATTCTCCCATTTTTGATCATGCTTATCCCAAGTGCAGTCAAATTTCACCCCAGTAAATATGGTATAGATTCCTTAATAAACTTTTCGAAATACTGTTTTGTTAGCAAATTATATGATGTCATAGCAGGGGTACAATAGTTAAGGACATGGAATATAAGAAAAGTTTGAATTATCGAATATCACTGAATGCTGTAAATGAGTAAATATTACATTTTATAATGAGAATAATGATCATGGGAGAGTTGTGAGCCAAGAGAGGGAAGAATTATCTTCCAAGAGGATGATCACTGGGAAGTACTGACGGGAGCAGAGAGATTAACACAGCAGCGAGCCGAGACAAAGGTCCAGAGAACATGGGCAGGAATTTGGTGTGAGAGGTGGAGGAAAGGTCGTGGGGGGGGGGGGGGACAACAGCGGGACTCTGTGTCATCTCAGGGGAGCTTATTAAACATATCCTGCATGACGGACACAGGCTGGGTCTGCTCGCATTCCCGTACCGGGACTCGGTGACGTTCCGGGAGCTGCCGGTGCAGTTGATGATCTGCTGGTAGCCCGTGCAGACTTTGGGGGCGCAGACGGCCATGAAGTTGGGGCGCGGGCGTCCGATGGTGTACTTCGCCAGGTCAGTGAGGGACTGACTGACGGCTGCCCCAAACATGAAGGTGCCCACCACTTTGTAGAGGGCTGCCACGTACTGGTTGAAGTTGGAATTGGAGTAGAGCCGCTTAGTGTAGACCAAGTAGGCCTCTCCAGAGGTTAACTGACCATCCAGAATAACAGACAGAAAAAAAACACAATCACCTTAACCGGTAGATCAAAAACATGGTGTGTGTCAAGTGCCTCTTAAAATAAACCCAGAGAGCAAATGTTTGCATTTTAAATGACGTAAATTTGCCTAAATGACTTTTACACGCAGAATTGAAGCTCCTGCATCAATCGAGGTATAAGATAATAATTTTATAATAATTTTGTTGGTCTTCTCGCAGTGGCTTGTAAGTAGTTAATGGTCCCAGAAACTGAAAGATAAATATTTGTGTTAAACGAAAGCCTGAAAGAAGCTCCACTTTTTGTTTATATCTACCCTATTCTTAAACACCGGTTTTTACTTTCTTTTTGGATACAGCTGCATACATATCATCTACCTGAAATGTTCCGAGACAAACTCAACATTTGTTTTATTTTCAAGCTGCTTTGCTTTATTCATAATAATAATAATAATAATAATAAAAATAAAATAAAAAAAACTTCCCCTGAGAGGCTGAGGGTCGTGTTAAGTAAATTTAGTATGGATTTACTGACCCTAAGGAACAGTGTCCGGCCAGAACTCTTGAGAAAAGCACATTTCCTGACAAGCCTTTGTTCGGCCTCGGTGCAGGGGAAGTTGTAACAGAGAGGAACTCACGATGATGATGGTGCAGGAGATGGTGACGGCAGCCATCATGCCGTGCGTGATGGTGTCCTGCTTGTAGGGGTACTGTATGCTCTGGTCGTCACAGTACACCCCCCGCTGGTAGGGCCGGAACACGATTGTCATGATCACAAAGGGCAGCGAGGCTGAAGGCGGTTGAGACAAGCAAGCACGGTCAGAATCCGACACCCGCCGCTCACAAGATGCACATCCCTGCTACTGGATGCATCTACTTTTCTCTGATCTGATTTTGTGGCTATGAAGAACATGCCGGAAAATATAGAGCTGTGCTGGGAAGTGATTGGCACGTTGATGATAACACAGATAATTCCAGGATCTTTTTTTTTTTTTAAATCAGAAAACTGAATGTATGATCACTTGCCGACTTAGTCCAAAACGTTGTTTAGAAGGGAACATATTCGATAAAATGTAAATTATTTTTGTAAAGTTAACACTACACTTCAAAAATCAATGTGCCAGCTCATACATTTCCTTTCGTCATTATTATAACGCAGTACTAACATATTCACTTCCCTTTTACAAATAAAAACTAACAATGAGAGTTATGAGCCTGAACTGAGCAACCTTGAATTTCAGTGTTTATTCTAACTAAGGGGAGGACATTTCAATACTCCTTGCTTCAAGCTAGAGGGCACCAGTGAGGTGAGCGAAACTTTGATAGAAAAGGACTAGCTTTCATGTCCTATCAGGATCTATGGGAATTCATGACGGTGCAGCAATGTCAGCCAATAGCGTCAGAGAGATCCGGTGCCTTGCGTAGAGCATCTCCGCAGTGAGCCATGTTTGATGAGCTGGATCCCGGCTAGCTGAGTAAACAGTTGCCCCTTTTTCTACTATTGTGCCATACCGTTCGGCTCAACGACATACCCCTGCTGGCACGCTTAAAACCAGAAGGTTTTTCCACCAGATAAGGGAAGAGATTGTTAGGCTAGCTGGATACAAGCAGACAATCAGGCAGGGCAGAGAGAAAATAAAGAAAATAATATAAATTGGGCTGGGTCTGGTCTTCACCGAGGGAGGCAGTGCTTTCGCCCTTTCCCGGGCAACTCCCCGGCTAATTATTTCCATAAAGCAGTCAGTTCCTTACAACTAATGGAAAACCAAGCACACAGAACAGAACGAGAACAGGACACTTCACAGTACAGAACAGAACAGCACAACAGTGGAAAAAGGACATTTGTGTGTTTAAAGGACGGTCAACACCGCAGAAAGCCAAGGGATAGCCACATAAGCACAGGTTGCCATGCAACATTCCCAAGAATTAGTCACTTGTACTGAACATTACATTGGTGCCGAGGGCTCGGAAAACTCTTCATCACACTGAGTGAGAATCTATTAGACGACAGTGTGAGGCTTTAACAAGACTTTTTTTCTTTATACAGTTAGTGTCAGAGAACCTTTACAAAAGACCTTAAGTGAGATAAATCTCACCGAAATCTCAACTATCTCCACCTGAAGCAGAACTTAAGTCGGTACTTAATGACTCCATCAGGTACAACATTCACAGTGTACTACACATGTCTGTAATCTGCTCACATCTGCGGTTCCACAACCGAGTAGCCTATAAGAAGCAGTAGGGAGTCAGGATTCAACTACAGCCACCTTTAATCACAGGTGACACACCTGAGTGGAATTTCCCTACTCAGACTTTGCCCAGGTGTGCTTGCTATGTTACCCTGTCACTGTTCCCAGTTTGTTTCCTAAGGCAGGCGGCTCGAGGAGACAAGCACAGGAAAGGAGGGGGGAGGATAACAGGGGGAGGGGCACAAAACAAACACACAAAGAAGAATGTAACTCTTCACTTTACAATTTCATTAATATTTTCTCATTATTATTTTGGTTTTTCACGGGAAGAGGAATTCTCACAAATGTACGCATACTTCCCCCTTTCCTGTCCACTCACTCCCAAACCTGCCCTGAAGGTGTGTGGTCTGGTCAGGGCAGGGCAGTTTAACCCAAAGCCCAGAATAAACCTTCACCAGCACAACCTTTGTCAGTCATGGCGGAGCGCGTCAAATAAACATTTTTACAACCGATGGCTTCCCTTGCAAGACCCAACATGAAGGAATTTAATCCTGAGATAAGAAAGCAGAGCCTGTGACGTGCGCTATCTGCAGCCAGCACCAAAAACCTGCTGGGCCCCAAGCACTATCAGGTCCGCACAGCCGCGGTCTCTCTGCTTTCACTGCGACCGGCCACTGAAGTCTCTGAGGACTTCCCCAGTCACGTTGCTTCCAACGACCAGGCTGCATTTTAATAACTCAATTAATGTATTAACCAGGGACAAAATCTCCTACTGTAGAGAGTGTGGCATTCAACCGCGAGAGAGAACTAATATGAGATAATCATTACTCAAATATTTGAACTCCCAGTGTTACTTTTATTTTATATCGGACTTTATTTATTTAATTGCATTTCATTTTTCTCCCACTGTCTTGCACCAGCGCACTAAGCGCTTTGGCAACATATGTTTACCCTGTTAATAAAGCCTTACTAAGTAAATAAATCTGACTATTGCAAACTAGGTTTCCACACAAGGACCGCTGAGTGGGAATTGAACCTGAATCAATTAGCCAGCACACACGAGGCACAACATCCTGACAAGAAAAACGATATAGCTTGTTGAGCTAAAGAATTAATTCCCCAGCTCTGGGAACCAAAGATACTCTCGACTCTAGCGGGTGACGTCACCTTCTACTACAGTGCTGGCCAAAAGTCAAACCTGTGTGCAAAACGTGGGCTCATTCTATTATCGTTGATCTGAACGTGGTGAAGAACACGCCCCTACTTGAAGTGGGCTTTAAAACATGTGCAGTGTCACAGGCCAAGCACAACCATTTTATCACCATTTTGAAACATGCATTCTGCACAAACCTTTTGGACAAGACTTCTGATAACCGGAACCAGACACGCTCCTGTGTTCTGTAAAAATGGGATCCAATGTACAACCATTAAATTAACCCATTTGTATCTACACAAAATAAAACCCCAACAAGAACAGAAACAGTGACAAGTGTCACAGCAGAAATGCAAATGAGTCTGAAATCATGAACAGGGCCTGGCTCAGGAACTGCTGCCTCAACCCCTAAAACACAGAGTGATGTCCCTGAACATGGCCAAAAATACCAGCTATCAGTTGGAGGATCCAGTATGGTTGGAATATCGTCAGAGAAACTTGGAAGCTTCCCAAACGTGCATATAACTTGTCTGATGAGTGGTTATGGACTGTTTGAGGTCAAAGCCATCTACTCTTATTCCTGCTGACAGGTACGTGCACAATCTAGGTTTTAAAAAAAATACAATTTCCTGTACAAACGTACAAACATTCCATGGATCCCACCATGACATCTGGACGGAACAGGATGCCTGTCCTGACATTTTTTCTGCCGATTGCGGAAATGCCGGGTGCCAACCTGCAAAGGCACAGTGTTAAGTTTATAAGCTTATGATTCCAGAGTGGATACTCTAATCACAAGGCCACCAAACTGGCTGCAGACAGTGTGACAGTTTCGGTTCAAAACAGCCTCCAGCTGAGGTGTGTTAAATGAGGCAATCTAACGCTCACTGCTTGCCACGAGATGCCCTCCCCTTTGACTGGTGAATATGGTAGCACTGAACCGGTTAGAGACCCCTTCCAAGTTCTGCAACACTCTTAGCCAAGACCTAAACGGGGGAAACGTTTCAATCTTGCATAAAGTTAAACTTTTCATTAGCTGGCACCCCAGTCCTTTGGGGGGGAGGGGGACAGCGGTCTAAGTTTATAATTTGTGATCTACAATCCACTGGAAAATCAAATGACGAAATACAAAGCAAAATAAAATAAAAATTTTTTAAAGACTGAGAAGAATCCATTTTCGTAGCGGCTGTGGGAAAATGACTCATTGCACAATCTCATAAGGAAAAATATTATTTATTCCTCCTCTCCTTTTAAAATATACCACCACTGTTGACTATGCAGACCAGGGGGATCGTCATTTCGTATTTACTGTTTTTACCGAATTACGTGGAAAATTTTAATTAAACATATGCAGACGCAACGCTAATTCTGGTCCCAATATCTAAGATTACACACCATTACGTTGGACCTTTCTCTAAATTGAACCCCATTTAGATTTTTCTTCCTCCTTTTTTCTTTCAGTAACTATTCGCCCAAGGCTTTATTTCTCCATTCTTGCCCTTCTTCTGTACTGCTTTCTTGACCCCCCCCATCAAGTTCTCTGGCCATGGTCACGGTGAACAGAACAGAAAGATGTAGGAGGGGGATTGGACTGCTAGGATTATTGTTCGCCATTCTGCAAGTCTTAACTGACTATGGCATAAGCCACCTTGGCTGCAGAGCTCCTGTTCACAGCTATGATTGGTTAGTCACAGTCCATACACTGACACAGTCTTGCAATAACTTGTGCAGAGGAGGAGGACAGGGATGCTACCTAAAAGATACATTGTTTTAAACAAAGGACAGACCTTAGCTGAAATAAAGGATAGTTTGTTCTACAGCATAATCTCATCTTGCTATTATGTTACAGATAGAAGAATGACAAAATTAACATAAGAGAAAAACTCCACTGACATTTTGTCACCAACCAGTATTTTCCCAAATGGCATCCGAACACTGGAAGCTTTACAATAAGTTTTTGCAACACGTGTCAAAATAACTAAAACTGAGAAAGAAGGCAACATTTCCCAAGTAAAACCACACAAGCAAATACAACGAGAAAACACGGACAATAGTCAATTCTAAAGAAATTAAACAAACAGAACAGCAGACAGCTGTTGAGGACACACTTTTTCTGTAAATCAACAACACACAGTTGATGGTGTATTGTTACCTAGATAACGCTAAACCGCTGCATAATTAATCTAAACTAACAAACTCTTGTCGTGTTCCAAAAGCTTTTGCGAGGGATAAAAATAAACAACTCCCCATCCTCCGGTTTAACTGGCACTGACAGAACACCAAGTCAACCTTATAACACACGATTGTGTTAAACATGGCTGTTGATAGCAGTTGCTTGTTCGATGATTCTCGAGTACTGGCTTCCATTTTCCTGCCTGCTGGTGCAGTTGTCCCAACACGGGAATGGAAACAATTCCCAAGTTTCCCGTTTCCCTTTCCAGACAAAGAATCGGCTCCAATCCAGCAGAGAAATGGGATCAGATGTCCACCACGGGCGCAGAATATGTATCCCCAACAATACCCTACTCACACAAGCCGACAGCATTCATCTTTCCTCCATATTCCAATGTAATAAGAGTAATTCTAACTTTTTTATGTATGTAAAGATCGAACTATACAGTGAAATTGTGCAAGTCAACTTTGATAAAGTTAAATTAACGAACACTGATTAAAAAGAGTAAGTACTGGTTCATTCCTTCAGAAATGTGGCCCGTGGAGGTCATTGTTGAGATAGTAACCCGGTTATGGGTATGGGTCTTGCGATGTTTGAAGCTGAGTGAGAGTAAAAAACTAAAACGCACTTGAAGCATGTGTCTTTCACAGCGACAGTAACAACAGTCTTGATCGTGCATGCAAGAGGCCGGGGCTAATTGAAAACGTGTTGTCCATGTAGAGGAGAGCTGCCTTCACGCACACACAATGGAATGGTGAGTCATACAGGCTCTTGGCTTTCCTTACAATGGCATCAGAGGGCTGGCTGGTCTCCGAGCCTGAAGGGAAAGAACACTCCAAGACAAATGTCACCCTATATCCTTCAAATAAAACACCAGGTGCACAGATGGGTCTGCCTGGGCCCTAACTCTTCCAGGGTTTAGAAGCCACGTAATAGAATTTGTTACCCAACCATCCATCTCCTTCCAACACCTCCTCCCATTTTTCTATCAGTTTATTTTCTTGTCTCATCTTCTCCATTCTGTGGCCTCGTCTCTTCGTCACTCCCAGAGTCCAACTCTCCGTGCGCTCGCTCAGTAAACATACGCCCTCCCTTTCTTTTTTAGCCAGCGCTATAACACAGGAACCAGGAAACACAAGCCACTCCGCGTTAATCTTTCGTTTTAGCGTTGAAACCGAAGCGTCAGAATTTGTTTAAACACGCAGAGGAGGATGACATAGCCCAACCATGTCATCCGCAAATAACTTTCTTTTTTAAAAGCCTAAAACGGTACACAATTTAAACACCCCCCACAAAAGGAAATACATTAGCTCAATCATTCATTGTTAGCTAAGGAATGATTCATGCTAATTCCTAGTTAGAATCCAGCTGTGCGTATGAAACCACGTACGCTACAGCTGACATGTCATTTGTAAGGCATGTATTTCATGCGCTGCATCATTGTTTGTGGCTATCTAACGTAGCTAGCAAGCTAAAAAATATCTTACCCCGGTAATGACAATAAACTTTAGTTGATTAGCAACTAAAGCTATATCACATTCATTCAGCATTCCTCTCTAAAACTACTTTGGCACAGTTTCAAGATTTGTTACGCATATTAGAGTGAGGCAACGTCAACCAAATCTAATTGTCATCGGCATTTTGATGTGGGCTTAGATATAGTTTTTTCACTTCAGAATCATGTATCAACTGTGTCATTGTGTCATTTATACAGTGTTGGAAAACTTAACAACAAACCTTCTGCCTCACCATAGCCAAAGTAATGTTCAAAGAATATTGTATAAATAAAAACTATGCTTTCAGTTTGTGGCAAGATCTGCTGTCAAGTCAGCCAACTAGTACCATGGGGGGACTAAAACATTTCGATCATTTCGATACTGGACCGAAACGGGAACAAAATGGAATCCAGCTTCTGGGTTCAAGAACCGGTGGCCAGAGATGTTACCGGAGTGAGAATCAAAGCAATTTCATCGAGTAATGCTGCTGTGGTGACTAGGTGACATCCCACAGTCGTTTTCGTGAATCACTTCTGGTCAAGCACAACGCAGCCCAGTTCAGCTAAATAATCAGTGACCACAGGATTCTAGTGTAAGCCCCATGGAGGCCCCAGGGGTTCAGTAAACGAATCCATTACTCTTCTGCCTTAGACTGGCAATTATCAGGACTGGGCCTCTCCTCCTGGGACAAGAGTGACCGGAGCCATCCGGAACAAGAGAAACAAATTACATCTGAAGCCGCAAAAGATCACTTCAGGACCGCAGGATGCCTGGGTCTCCCTGTGCCCTAATTCAACCAGTGAGTGTGAGCACAGACCCGGGCTTGGAGCTTGAGGGCAAGCAACCCGTGCCGAGTAATGTGGAAGGTATGTGCTGACAGCACGAACACAGAACACAGGAACTCTCCACTTTCTCTGTCTCTCGCTCTCTCTCTCTCTCTCCTTTCTCACTGAACGCCGGCTACAGCTCTGGCGAATGTATGCATTCTGAGCACCCGGTCTTGTGAGGGGCAGAGAGAGTCCCGTTCCAGTGCGACAGAGAGAGGACGTAACAGTGACTGCGGCCTCTTATGATACTGTTCTGCCGTAGTGAGCTCTGATGTGGAGCAAGCGGATCTCTGCTAAAAAAGCTGGGCGTAGATCATCAGGGTGGATTCGGCTTCGCTTCAGTGACTTCAGTCACCCACGTACAGACGCACGGATCAAGCTGATTGGCTGCATAGTGAAAGCGTATTTTACTTGTATTGGGCGCATTATCAGTGCACTGTGGGTAACCACAGTCAGAGAGAAGACACGAGGAGAGTGAGAACTGAGGGAGACAAAGGAACATACCAGAAAGGGAGATAAGAGACTAAAAACAAAGCTGAAAGAGAAGGAAATTAGACGATAAAAACATCTGGTCATTAACCCCAGAGTGCTCTCACTGAGGACTTGCACTTTATATGTGTGCTGGCCAATATGATAAACCCCTGAATGATAGTAATGGCAACGATGCCAGGGACCTCGGGGGCCCGAACCTTTGCCAAACCAAAACCTCTGCACAGAACGTATCATTTAAATGTGGACAATATACTCCATAATTATTCCATGTAATCCCTGGAGGTTTCATCAACACTGCCTTGGCATCTCTTGAGTAGTTGGCTATTACATCCATGGCACTGGATATCCCACGTGAGCACTAATAATGTACAGGTGAATTAAGGAAAGGCCCTTGTAAGACAATTACTGCATTTTTCCATGGAAGAGAACTATGAGAATGTTTGAGAACCCACGACGGAGACATTTCCCAAACCAACGGAATAAGAAAAATGTGCATCCCAGGGGAAGTGGAATAAAATGTATTTTCTTGGGAAGCCGTGTAGGAGTCCAAAAACATCACAACCCCTAACCCTAAGTCTAGCTCTCCCACAATGCACTGCAAGCATGACCGGTCTAAAACGACCACAGAAACACTCCAACGAAGAGCTGGTTTAAGGAAGATAGGGTCATTAACATTCCTGCCATTTGTCATGCTATACATCAATGAAGCAAATACACATCCTGTCCAGATGATCCAGCGTTTCCTTCACACAGGACACTCACACAACCTCTGGAGGGATCTTTGCTCCAAAGGCAGGGCACCAATTTGGAGAGATATTAAAGCAAAACGCATATAATTGCAAATAATTACTGATTAACTGTGAAAGCACCAGAAGTCCTTTCCAGCAGAACCGGCAGAAATCATTTGCCAGAATGTAGAGTAACCCCATTTATTCCAAGTGGCCCAACTGGCCTACTGTGTCTTATCTCGGAGTGAACAAATCCCAGGGGCACACATTAACCAGCATCCACACATCTGGAGTTGCTCAATACACCCATCACACAACAGCAGTTGTGCGGTTGCAGTTCATGTGATGGGAATTTGTATATCAGCAGTATGCATTAACATGATTGATGCTTAGATAGAATAGACGCCACCAAATTTCTGTCACACCAATGGGTAAATAGAGCGGGAGACGAGCACATTCACAACAAGCTATACACATTATTTAATACGAAGCAAAACAATCAAACAAAAAAACGATTTTTAAATAAATCCAAAACGAGCACTACGGGACAGTTGGGCTAAAACATAGCCGACTGCATTGTTTCTGACAGTGGGTTTGGTTTCACAAACGCGTGTCCAAAAGTCACAAAGCAGGTCACACTGATTGCAGCTGTATCTGTGGAGATAAAAAAAAAAAGTTCCTTTTTGCATCAATTTACATTAACTGAAACGAGAAGCAGTGTGTCCATCCACACCCATTAATCTGAGAAGTCTTACGCCCAGCTGTGGTTAGACACCTTTGAGTTTTAAAGTTTAAAGTATTTCAAGTGTTGTTTTAAAGTTGCTGTTATAAGCTTTATATTCACTGTGTGGACCACAGCTGGCATTCACACTGCGGTTTGACAATTATAAATTGAGCAGGCTATTTATTAGTGATGTTGCCTGTTGCCCCTGGAGTTGGTGTTGTTTTACCCATGATCTTCAATTGGCTGAGGATTTCTCTCTTTGTAGTTGAGACTGGTCATTAATAATAAAATGTGACTCTGTCATAGTTCTTATCATGAAAACAAAAGCAATTGGACCAATAAATTTTTTTCCTGCTGTGTATCACACCTGTAGCCTTTACTAGTTTGAAAGGCAGAACTTAATTAGTCTATGGATGTGCGTAGAAAACCTTGCCTCTGGATCCTGCTTCCCTGTTAGCCTTCGGTGAGTCCAGACAGAAAGCATCACTTCACAACTCATAATATGCATCCAGAGGCCAGAAGAAGGGAAACGTAACCATGTTGTCCATAGCTGCAGCATGGTGAACATTCTGTGTTAATTCTGTGTTAACAGCTGTGATCCTCAATCTTTTTTCATTTAATCACACAGTTTTGCAAAATACTGATGGATAAATCTACAAAATAAGGAATGACAAATAAAAATAGAATAGAAGGCTTATAGCAATCCTGTACACTTTGCCACTAGAACAGCCACACTTCGTAAGTACTGATAAGCGCGTTCTATACAGATATATGAATTTTCTTAATTTACTTTTAAAGTTAGAAATCAATCAGGATAGCTGTCGACGAAGTTGTCGCAGTTGTTCCAGAAGAATTAATGAATTGACGGCACTCGCATTTTAAAACTTAAATCACACAAAAACAAGAGTTGTCAATAAACTGTGGGACAAACAAGGCTTCCTCTCATATACATGCATAGGATGCTTTAAAATACCCTTGCTAACTGTGCTTATTAGCAAGTCTTGTTGGAATTCATCTCCAGGAAAAAACAAGAAAGGCCAAAATATTTCCTAGGCAAACTTCATGTTTTCATAAATGTGTCTTTGGCTGAATGTGCTACTGGAACTGGAATTTGATAAACAAAGACAGGAACAAGCAGGAGAAAAAGTGAGCTCCTAAACCGGACGTTTTTTGCCCCAGCACAATATACAACTCCAATATAACAAAGAAGTATCTTGAAATCTCCCCTCTCTTGGTTTTGTCATTGCATCTCGCTGTTGAAAACGTGTAGATGTTGACAAATGAAGACAATCGGTGAATTATTTTCATTCTACATTTTTATAGATGCAATATTTACAGGGACTACATGCACTTACTGTGATACTAGTCTCAATGTCTACGGCAAATAAAAACAGAAGCTCAGAATACCTTAATCATTCCTCGCTGTATTTGAACTATATTATTAATACTTTCTTAAAATATTAATTGAAAAAATATTTTCTTTTTTTCTTCTTTTTTATACTTCTACTTAGTAGATACAGGTGAAAAACCAGATAGCATACAGAGCATACAGAAAACCAAATGATTACAAAGCGGAGCATGGAGTGCTCACGTGTGAAAACAAGGTATGGACAATGGCAATGGTGCTTGCTGGGTTGATGGGCAACTTATCAGAAATCAAACCATGCAGCCCTTTTTTTGTTACACATGAAAGCTGCATGGTATGAACAAGTTATCAGAGAAACAGACCTCCCTCCCTCCCATTTTTATAGGCTGTGGGCCTATTTGCTATTCTTCTCACAAAAATATTATTTCAGGAAATCTAAGGCTATGCGCCAGGATTGCTCGGTACAGACGAGTCTCAAGTTTTCGTTACATCGTTCACAGTTTAACCATTCATTTTTGTATTGTGCATAAGGTCAAATATTTAATAACTAATATATTTTTTTAATATATGCCAGTTGCTCGCACTTTTCTTAAGTAGATAAGTTCATAAAAAAAAGTTATGGCAATGACAAGATTCTGGGATGGCTGACGATTTCTCGAATCAATGCTTGTGCTCGTTTCAGTTTGTTTTTTGATAAAATCCAGAGTCCAAATACAGGGGTTATGGCGGAATTTGTTTACAGCCCGTGGTCAGAGAACTTGGATACAACAATAGAGAAAAACAACTATTCGATGAACCGATGAGCTTTGTGTTCCGAAATCCGGTGAACAACTGGACTTGTGAACTTCGTCCAGTGACTCGTGAGCACAATGAACCTATAACATTGTCGCTGTTCACTAATACATGAGCGAAAGCCTTTCAGTCACATTAGAAATAAAGTTGATGACTTACCAACAACCACGCACAGCACATCCAGTAAGACGAATGCCTTCTTTTTCCCAAGCTCCGCCATGGTTTATTTTCTCTATGTCTTTATGAGCCTTTAAATGTATATATCACAAAACTGCATGAAACAATTCGGACAAAAACGGCAAATTGGTTCAGTAGTAAATTCTATTAAGCTGAGCAACTTGAATTGCAAGTTCTTCCGGCTCCTTATCCTTACCTGTCCGACGTTGTTTACGTCGTAGGTGTGCTGAGGACAAAACTGACTAATCCAACTACCAAAAAAGACACGTTTGATGCGTGGGCAGAAATATTCTGATGTTGTTCTTAGTACTCAATGTGCATTTTTTCTCGTCAGCTGATGGTACGAGGTGTCTTTGCGTTTTCAGCAAATCGACAGCAAGTGACTTAATGGTGCCAAAACGGATTCACTTCTCTTTACGATTCACTCTGGCTGCTCAACTCCACACATTCAAGCTCCACTCCCCCAGGCTGACGTCAAGTTTATCAAACGTCAAACTATTTATGCCAGGTTCAGAAAAGAAAGGGGAGAAATTGCTATAGCTTTCTCTGTATAACACACTCTCTTCCAAACCCAGTAAATACTAAATACACGACTAGTTTCATATTTTGCTAATGTGACACACAGTTTTAGCAAGTTAATGCCCATGACAACGTAGGCTTTCAAGATGTTGCATCGTTAAAGTGACTGAACGGATTTACATAGCCGATGTGAAATGTATTGTTTTCCAGTTGTGCGTTCTAAACTAATGCAAACATAATTATGCTTTAACCAGGCGTCCATTAACAAATGAAGTGCAATCGGTCAAATTTTTACTGTAAATGGCAACTTCTTAAGTTATTGTATTTTATTATTTATGATTTAAAAAAAGTTTCAGTTTCTTTTGAATTGTATTTTTTTATTTGTTTTTTATGTGTTACAGAACACAGCATATTGAACACAACCAAGTACAAATTTTCCTATTTAAATAACAGTCAAGGTTTGTTGACACACAAAATAAAAACATAGACTATTAAAAAAAATAAAGAACTATCCTGCACGTGTTTAATCGTTCTAAGAATAAAGTAAGGATTTAAATATATATTTATATATCAACCGTTCGCTGTACGTTGTTAGCGTTAGATGCAAAACCCCACAATTTGAGAGCGTGCGTATGTTGTAACACATATATATAAATATATATATTTTAAAATAGAGCCTGCCAGTAATTCAGCGTTTCGCTGTAACTCAGTCGCTTTCCAGTTAGCTTCAGTATAATGCTGCTTCCCTGAAGAACACACAAAAGCACAACGCCGCCCCCCGAAACACTCCTACACTTCTGGCGCTTGGTGCCTTGGCACCATCCACCACCCTCCGACACTTCCGACGTTCGACACCCGGCACTCAGAAGATTTCAACCACTCTCTTATGTTATCCCACGAGAATATTCCTATCCAAACTGTTTCCACCCTGACCCCCTCTTGGCGTGGAGTGTTTAAATTGGCGGGTCCGAGTTCAGCGTGTTTACCCCATGTTGCTCTCTGGATTAGTCACAAGAACCCTAGCGATGCTGACCTCATAAATAAACTGTCTGATGTTGCTTGGCTCATACTACGCTATAAATTGGTTCAAAATGTTCTGTTGATTGTGGGCTGTAATCCCGCAAAACGCTCGCTGTGTTCCAATTGACTCATACTATGCAAAGTTAGCCGTAGAAAAATACCGTTAAAAAACAAACAAATAAACTCATAATAAGCCTTCTAGGATTCTTAAATTGCCATAAACAAAAATTACTACGATGTACGATCTACTTGTTTTTTTAAGTAGAAAGAGAAGCTTTTTTTGACGCGACGATTCATCATCCTGAATTAACTGGTGGTCTTTGTTCCTAAGTGTCTAAGAATTACGAAAAGTGGTAATGGGTTTTAACACGTAGCGAGACATTGCGTAAAGCAGAAACTTTAGTATCACTAAAATACAATTCCAAGTACGAACATACCAACTAACTGTTTATATGATTAGCCAATAAATAAATATTTGTAGGTCTGACTACTGTTTCTCGATTTCCCTTATATATAACATCCTGCACAATTTTTGAAATAGTTTAGACCCGAATTTCCATAAAACCGTGTCTAATGATATTGAATGTAGTTCCCAAAGACAATTTTGGGTTCCTTTGACCCATTTTGATTTTATTTTTTAACTTCACAACATTTTTGATCCAACAAACACAGTTTGTTCGCACTTGACATGTTTTGAGTCTTCAAGTACTTTAATGTTACAATTAGGGCTAGGGTTACGGCCACAATTATACGATTACGATCGTGCTGTTGGTTAATTGAGTCACTCAAATTAGTAGTCTCTGCAATGCTCAGCCCCCTCTGAGAATAGACGTTTCTTCTGCTCCACATGGCCAAGAGAGGGCACTATAACTCTAAGAGGTGACGAGGTCATTGAGAAATTGGACTTTCCACAGTTTGGCGAAGAAAGAGAAGGGATAGCTGATGAGGATTTGTGTTTACCCGCACGGTCATTGTTCTGACTATCCTTGGCGCTGTGCCTCTTGATGTTGTCTAATATGCAGTGTGTGCAGGATGGACGTGGCACCACATAGCCGACCTCTGTCAAAACAAAGCCTGCCTTTGTCAGGAATTCCAGCCACAGGAAAGATGACCCAGCGGCACTGAACCCTGGCCCTCTGCTCTGAGATTTCCACAAAGGCAGCCTGTCTCCGCCGAGGGACCTCCGTGTTTCCCTTTCCCACCGCTGCGCTTTGTGTTTATCGGACAGATCGTGTTGCAGCTCTTTGGAAATCTGCAGTCTCAGCGACATTCTTTTACGCGATGACACTATCATTCGTATTTATTTATTTTTGTTCCGTGGTCATCTCCCGATTATTGTTAGGACAAGAAGGGTATGGAGAGCTTGATTGATGGATCCTCAAGATCCCCAATGTATTGAATCAATAGATTGCAATGATCATAATATATACATTTATTCAGATTTGCTCTTATATTTCCATAAAGACAACGCCAGCATTTAATACGTTTCTCTCACAAACCATGTTTGGAATACGCAATGACAGGACAGGATATAAACCTTGTCCGCATTTGACTTACATTTCATATGGAATATATAGTAATTCATACTAAATCAAATAAGTACACATATTTGAACTGAAAAAGATTTTCCGTTCAAAATAAAATGTCACGAAAGTGCAGAGGATGCGTTCCCTCGTGAATTGGTCCAACAGCACACTCTGCTGGAGAAGTATAGTCAGCACGGGCTCGTTAGTCGTAACGCAGCCCAGAAAGCACAACACATAGATGAGCGAAAGGCAGGACGTAAGAGCCTGCTTGCTTACATTGCCCGGATGCTATAACCATTCTGTATAGTGGATAGAGTAATGCATTTCACCAGAAGGAATGTTCAGAGTTTTAAAGGCCTTGAATAATATATTTTTGTTTTTACAGGAAGTCATGTAATTGTGCCAGTGTCAATAAAATAGTCAGAACTGAATTTTAAGTCATTGAACCACATTGACCACACAGAGTTTTGATCAAAAACTTGTTGGCTGCCACAGTTAACCTGCAACGTGCATTTTAGGGCAAGGACGACGTTGATACTGATTCAAGTTTTTGATTTTATTTATACACATTTGCAGTTTCCAATTATTTAAAAAAATGTATCCCCCCAATTGGAATCGGCAATTGTGCTATTTGGGCTTGGCCGTCTCTACTAACCCTGCAACACTACACTGGTAGGGTGCATCAGTCTCCTCCGGTCCAGTCGCCATGAAGCCACATGTCATTGTACACATAGCATTACATTTTGATTGGTACAGCATTGGACCCAGCCAATGAATTATTCAGATTAAAGTCCTACGAAAGAGAAGAGATGCCGTCATACGTACTATTATGACAATAAAATTACAATTGCTGCTATTTACGCCGAAAGCATTTGACCTGAGCTCATGAATTAATGCTGTAATCGGGTAAATCTGAAGACAGTGGTTGCTCCACCAGGGGCTTAGGATTTGGAGCAGAATGCTCATAGGGTTGATAGATTTTCACCTGCAATCTGCAAACAAGCCAAGTTTGAGCCCTCTGTATTGTAGGCCGGGGGTTTAGAGTCCTGCATGCAGAACTGAAGGAGCAGGGGGAAAGCACTGAGGTCCCCTGCTGGATCCTGGCTGTCCTTGGTCCAGAACGGACAGTTCCCATCGCCAGTGGCCAGGCAGGAAGGCAGGGCAGTGGCGACCCCGCAGAAGCTGTTGTAGGAGTGAAGGTCGCGGTCTGCCGAGGAGCTCCGGCTTAGGTTGTCGGTGACCCTGCAGTAATCCAAGGTCAAGCCCCATTTAGGCCAGGATTTGTTGTTGGTAGGCAGGATGTGCTCGACACGGGGGCCAGTCACTTTCACTGGGCTGTGGTTTTTCTGCTCAGACTGCAGCTTTTCATTGTCACTTTGACAATTGAAGTCAGTGACTGGATACGGTGGTTTCAGGGCTTCCTGCATACGTGGCTTATTCAAACCCTGCTGTAAGTAAGAGAGCAACAATATTGCTTGTGTTTATTTAGGCAGGGTTATAATAATGACACCCTTGATTCAATTATCTAAACTAAAGCGATAAGACAAAGGCCACCTTTACGTTCTGAATGTATTTTCTGTTGGAGACGAGTGAAGGAACCTGGGAGGGGAAGTGGTAAAGGCAGTGTGGTGCTGCATATTGGGCACCTGTAGATTGTATCAGGGTTTTCTTTAAAATCTAAAGGAATTAAAATAAGGTAGACAAGTACTGTACCTCGGTTAAATTTGTTTAAAAGAAAGGAATAGCATATGTTGTTTTATTTGAGCATTTGTGTGTGTCTGTGCGAGTGACTGAGTGTGTGCATGTGTGTGTGTGTGTCTGTGTGAGTGACTGAATGTGTGCTCGTGTGTGTGTCAATGCGAGTGACTGAGTGTGTGCATGTGTGTGTGTGTCTGTGTGAGTGACTGAATGTGTGCTCGTGTGTGTGTCTGTGCAAGTGACTGAGTGTGTGCATGTGTGTGTGTCTGTGTGAGTGACTGAATGTGTGCTCGTGTGTGTGTCTGTGCGAGTGACTGAGTGTGTGCATGTGT
>JAOVYW010072199.1:30983-47171 GCA_025775045.1 Hiodon tergisus
AGAGATGTCAGGCAGCGTGCGCCTTGCAGCGTGCGCCTTGCAGCGTGCGCCTTGCAGCGTGCGCCTTGCAGCGTGCGAGTGGGGCTTCAAGCAACTGACAACAAGGCTCAGGGAAAGACAAATATGTCCTGCTGTCACAGATTGCCTTCACTTTTTGTTTTCGGTCACAACTTCTTGCTCTTGTCAACCAATTATTCACTTAACATTCCACAGACCCATGTGCACTGGAATGTTCACCTCTGTACCCATTGGCCCTTCAATCTCCTCCATTTGGTTTTCTGTTCGCCAACCCTCCGTTTCTCCTCAGTCGGAGGGTGAGTTATTGTCTTGTTCTGGGGGTACCTTGTTTATTACCATGGTTAATACAGATCATGTGTGCTTATTTGGAGCTGCACTTGGGTCCATCCTTGATCGGGTGCACCTGCAGACCACAGGATATTTTTCTATATAGAAATATTGTGGTCTGTTTGAATGCATTTTATTTTATTCCTTGCAGAACTCTCAGGTGTTCTCCACTTGTCCCAAGTCACAATACATAAAAACAAAACAAACAAAAAACTACATTAAAAATGAGAGTTGAAACATCTTAGATTTAGAGCTTGGAATCTGAGTGTGCAGCATCGTTTGCCTTACACTCCAACAGATTAAATTGATGCTCAAGTTCAACAGCAAGTGCCAACGGTCACTCTTACCTGTGGCCATACATATCGCCGAAATAAGAATTTGAAATCCAGTACTTCTGCTGCCAATCAAGGCCATGGCTCCACGGCTCTCTTGATCTGTGAGGAGACACAGACCAGGTGAGTTTCCATTCCTGCCCTCTATTGCTCCTACCCATGAGCAGAACTACAACCCTGTTAAAAACAATTCAGATTACAGCAACATTTTAAAAATTCATACTGTATCGGTACTCTTATTTCTTTTCCACGGCGATAATTGCTAAATCAGTCAAGGACATACTGTTAAAACTGTTGGCTCTTGAATGTTACAAACCGCTGTTAGCAACTGGATCGTTTGCCATTTTACCCCGTCATGTAAACTGTTCTGCTTAATATATTCTGTCCACGGATTCTCTCTTCAGTCCAGTCAACCAACTACACCTGTCTTTTGTGCCCTTCTGTCCGCGGACCGGAATTAGGCCAGGTTCACACTGGTGCTTTTTTCCGGAATTTTAGGTTTTTGTTTTCTCCCCAATCATTTTAATGTACGACAACGGCAGAGTGTCATTGTCTTTGTCAATGGTGTTGCCGTGTGGATGCAGCCGTGCGGATGCTGGCATTGGGTTTTTCAAGCACTGAGAGTCCGCACCAAGCGCTGCAAGAGACGGCAGCATTTGTTGTAATATGCTTTCGCTAATTACGTTTTGGATGGCAAACCTTAAAAGTAACTAACTTAGAACGCCACATTTATAACAAGTCCTTACTGCGACTCAGAGAAGCATATACCTCAGCCCAACAACAAACAGTCTGGACGCTAATTTGGAAAAAGTTGTGTGTTTTGTTTGTGTAATTCATTAATGCAGTGGCTTCATTTGCATGGAACCTGTGTATTTGTCCCAGCGCTAAACAAAACAGTTAATCGGTTTTGCACAGAACGTAATATTGCTATACGGCTGCATAATTATTAGCATATCCCTTTTTTTAGACAAGTTTTTCGGATTAAATTGATTCTTCCCATTAAACTATACTTGTCGATTATATTTTCAGAGTTCAGTGAATATTGCTTAATCCCTGACTACCGTCCCCGATTTGGGGCGATTCCTTTTCCAAAACGAACCTGAATATGTTCGCTTTCAAAATGCAACGCAGAGAACAGTGCCTCGAACCTACCGAGTTCGTTTTCAAAAAAACGACACATTTAAAACAAGTCTTGACTGCAAGGATAAACCTCCGCCCAAATAAAAAAACAAGTTTGAAGAAAGTTTCTGTGTTGTCAACGCATTGAATTGGCCACAGACACACTTCTCAGCGCGTGTGAACTGCGACCACATTGCTACATTGTTTCAAACGAAATGACCCAGACTAATTGGTTTGAAACTGACCCAAAAATAATGCAGCTTCAGACGTTAATAGTGGAAGTTCTGTGGCTGAAGATCTGTTAAACATTGCCTAGGTATTACTACCATCTAATATTCATGACTTCAGACTAGTAAAATATTTGGTAGTTGTATGATCTGACAAATTAACTGCTATTAAGCCCCGTGTTCATACTAGGAAAATATCAGTAAAATAATTTAAAGTTTTACCAAGTAATGCGACTACAAGGGGTAATAACCACAAACGCCAAATCCGAAGACTTTTCAACGCAAACACTTTGATGGCAATGTTTGCTCAATACTAACAACACCGGCAGCGCCAAATATAATGCTACTAAGATTACAGACGTGCTTAAACGTAGCCTATACATAACGGTCAATGTACATATGAACACTGACTTGTTGCAGTTTCAAGAATACTGCCGGAGAACTGCGTACGAGTTACGCTTTAGCGTATCTAATATCAGTCTAGTTGAATGGCTGAAAAAAAACCCCCCAAACATTGTAGAATTACTGGAGCCCGGTCCAAAGATGAAACGACGATAGAGGTTCGGTGTCTAAAGGAATGCGTCTAAACCCCTCACTTGTCTATCATACACTTTTATGCACCTTTAAAACCAGCCCCCGAAGTACGGAAGGAATCAGTTTTTGCTAACTTTTTGCAAATACTTAAATATTCATTTAATCTAAGACGACAATAGCAATTCATATTTTATGTACACAAAACTTTCTGAAAGATACCACAGTGGATAATGAAGGGGAAATAAAGTTTCCTTTTTGAATTATTTTCTTTCTGATAAATTTCTTACCTTTATGCGACGTGAATATTTCGTTTTGTAGCGGTCCCCAAATACCCAATTAATTGAAAACTGAAAATGTTTGCACATAAACCGTGCGCTCACTTTGCGAACATCTGATCTTCCTCAAGGTTTGTTCACTAACTTCTGCGGTTTTCTTTTGCGATAAGATGCGTTGATGTTTACGAAGCTTCTTAATAATTCAACAGAGTTTACTGGTCCCAAGCCTTATTATAAAAAAATAATGGAGACCGTTTTACATTTTTGTTTTTGCTGTTTGTAAGGCTACCTAAACCCAATAAAACTGGCTATGGTAAAATTATATTTAATATTGATGGGAATTGATGTAGCGATCTCATAGAAAAAGACGAGACGACGAAGTCGTCATAAAATTTACTAAACAAGAAAAGAGGTAGAAGTTACCGAGCGCACAGCGCGTCTCCCCTCTCGATCATTTAAAATTGAAACTTCCGCTCCAATATAATTAGCACTGGATATGAAATCCCTGAAGAGGCTATATAATAACGACACATTAATATCGCCCCATTAACTTTCCTCAATTAGAACATCAATTTAGCAAACCCCGCCCTCCCCCCACATTATAATATAGTTCATTAACATACAGTCAGCTGGATCGTTTAAAAATTACGTTAAAAGCTATGACTTGCGGAGGACAGTTCGGTTCAGAATTTCTATTGGGAAATTAGTATTCCACCCGTACATCTGTGACAACGGTAACACATGGTTTCATTACTATCTGATATTAGTGCACAGGTGGTGTCATTCAATCATGAGCCTCGGAACATCGTTAGGCTATTGCCGACTGTCGCAGCGTTGCTTTATTGAGTGTAGGTACTGAGCAAAGAAAATAACGTGATGAGCGTTTCTTTTCACGTAGGACGGAAGTCACTGAGGTGCGTTACATCCCTTGATATGGTTCACGGACCAATACCATTATTATAATTTACGAGTCTCGCAATGTTCTTCCTTTGGGGCTCCCAGTTTTTATTTTTGACCAGCACTGTATTAAATTGAGTGTTTTCTAAAACACACACACACACAGCACAATTGCATGACGCAAATAAAACAAACCTCTTGTGCTGCCCTCTATTGGTCTAAAGCAACATCACTCTAATTCTGTTAATTCTTGGATTTCTGACCATACGATCATGCAGTATAGGAGGGGAAAGAAAACACGACCAACTTTAATTAAATAATCAATCACAAGATTTATTTCCAAGACATGAGCTGGAATGTTGTCTGAGTGGTTGTATGTGCTTGTTCGGGTGTGAATAAGTGTGCAGTGTTCAGGTAAGAATATTGTATAAGTTAATTGACTGATTTGTACAAAATTCAACATCATTAACGTTAATAAAATAAAAATAATAACCCCCTCCTAAAAATAGTTTAAAAAGTGTAACGAAAGGCTGCGTCTTTCCTCCCCAGTGTTCTCGTAAAACTGTAAATAAAAATAAAATATTTATTCCTTCCCTCAGGACTGGGGGGGGAAAAGTAAACACAAATTTAAATAAATAACATCCCTCTCGTGGGGATGGAAAGGACGGCTTATTTCCAATCACACCGGGCAGGCTGTCTAACAAAGGTGAGGACAGAAAGCACAGACCCAGCGGCGGGATTCTGTGCTGCCTGACATTCACCAGCCAATAGCAGAGTCTTCGGCGGCAGAGAGAAGCTTTTACATGAAGACGTCCGCACTGCCCCATGCCAGGGCATTAACATGGGCCCATGCATTTCTCCAAATTCTGCCAATGGCCATGCCACTAACCACCCCCGCAAAAATCCCAGCATTGGCCGTTCCACATGCCCCTAAGGGTTGCCCCACTTCTGTCCACAAAGTGGCTTTAGGTTCAGGAGGAAACCCAAAGCTATATTACCTGAGAAACTTTGTATTTAGCAGGTTAGCTAGCTGAAATATTGGCACTTCACACAGTCTAACATGTCTACGCAGGCTACTAGGCCATTTTAAGGAACATTCTGTGAAGGGCATGATTTTTAGAATTCAAACATTTTAAAAGGCAAAACAATACCAGACGCAGAGAGAAACGGCCTCTTTCCAACTTTCATACCTTCCACACTGTTGGTACCAGGAAGAGTAATTAAATTTACTTGGTTGAATCAAACAATAGTCCAGTGCTTTGATACAGAACCTCTAATCTCACTGCAGCAGAGTGGACCCAGGACCACTAAATTAAACAGTGAAATCTCAGCCACTGGTGGATGGGGAAACCAATTCAGTGACAAAATCAGTTTGTTCAGGGGGTCTGATGTACAGTCAACCATACGGAACTTCCATTCTGACTTCACTGCTCAGCCCTTCCTCTTTTTGGCAGGGTGAGATGTAGAGGCACGGCTGCTTCAGTATAGAGGGCGCACAGTGTGTTCTACACCCAATGGGGTGGCAGACAAGTGGGAGGAAGAGGAGGAGGATCAGCTCTTGGCTGCCCTCCAGCTGGGTTTCCAGACAAACACGACGACCTATTCCCACTTATGGCTGTAGCGGCCAAGAAGGTGACAGCTCGGGAGGCTGCTCTGCTCCAGCAGAGGCCCTGTAAATTACTTTGTGGAGCTCCATTTGTCACATGGGTCACACTTTAACCATGCCCCCTCAAGAGACAGGCTGATGTGCCCTCTACTGAAAGGGCACTCCAGGTTAAGGGAAATCAGCAAAATCAGACAGGTATGGCTGTGCGTATGCACTGAACCCCCCTCCCCCCCAAACCCCCCCGCCCTCACCCTCCACTTGTCACTATGTGAGGGAATGGGGATGCTGGGCAGGAGGGGAGCGCAGGACAGGGGGACATAGAAAGCTGCCAACAGGCCCAAACTCAGATGGGACGGATACAGCAGGGGCGACAGCGGTTGTCGGCGGAGGCGAGGCTGACGACAGGGAGAAACGGCTGTCCATGAGGAAGGGCCCCAACTGAAGCTGGTAGAAGCCAGGGCCCAGTAGCTCGGGGGGAGGGGTGCCACCGTGGGTCCCCGGGGGAATGTTCAGCTGAGCCAGGGGTGGGGTACGGTCTGCACCAGGCTCTTGGAGGTCCTCCCGGGGTTGGAAATGGGAGAGCTGGCCGGGAGTCCCACACAGCTCTGTGACCTCCCTTTCGAGCTCGACACCTACACCAGCACAGTGAGGAAACAGGAACAGTCACTAAACAAATGGACACACCACCACAACTAATCTTCCAGAAAACAGCAGCAGTTTTTACAACGCTCAATAAGACCTGAAGGCCCAGCACCGTTCAAACCGAGGGAGGCCAAGAGGTCTCAGTGTTACAGCGTGTTTAAGCTGTGGCCGAACCGGCCAGTCTAATAGCAGCTGGCCCCCTTCCCCCATCCCACTCTTGCTCTGTCTTTTACCTGCAAGGCCTTACATGGTTTGAGTGGCCCGTGTGCTGAGAGTTCAGGGTTTTAATTGAAAACGGGGCGTCCGGCGCGGGCGACCCTGCAAGTGGTCTGAAACGCTCAGCCTTTCCTCTTCTGGGCCCACACATGAACAAACAGATGGACGGATAACACAAAGTAAAGACATAAACAAATGGACAGTGGCAGAGCCAACGGAACAGATGCAATGACACACAAAATGAACCAGGCCTGAACTGAATTACAGAAAAAATGCAAACCAAAGAGAACCAGAATGAAAGTATGAAAGGAACGCAATAAATAATTTTTTTAAAACACAGGGGCGATTGGGCACACGGCGAGCAGATCATTGTTACAAATGTAATTCTAATGACGAAGACATCAGATCTGCTCTGCTTCCAGAAAGACGCACTGATTAGGCTGAAGTGCAATAGGGTCACGCTTATGCGTAACTGATGGCGGGTGTACGTACAACCCCAAATTAAGATTGAAGTTTTTACAGACTTAATTTTACACAACTGGCTAATATAGAAAGAACATTAAATACACAGTGCAATGTAGAACAATTATAACTGATTAAAAAGCGAAAAGGAGACCTTGTCTGACGCAGTACTTCTAAATTGACAGTAATAAAGGCTTGTTTCTATTTTTTGATTAGCGTTCACTGTCACAGTTATGTGAACCCTGGGATATAACTAATTAAAACATTAAACAGATATTTATGGATGGGTATTCATGGATGAAGCTTGGTTTCAGAGGCTGCTCTAATAAAAAGGATTTTAGGGATTAAAAAGCTCTTCAGCCTGAATATACTTTTACTATACCATACCACTTTATAACTTCTGTAACTATATCTGTTATTAATGTTAAAGTAAGGTAGACAGACTGGACTAAATCTTCTACCTACACTCTAACTCCATCGGCCATTCCTTAGCCGTCTGTAAATATTCCCTCTCCGCGCCCCACAGACCTGTTGCTCGTATTGCGTACAGTGAGAATTCAACCTAAATCACTCTTTGTTTACTAAAGACACCAAGGTTACAACAGCCCTTTCAAATTGAGGAAAAAGTCAGTGCGTTTGAGAAAAAGGTAGGTTTAGGTGGCAGGCCGTGAAGCAGCAACAGTCTTGGAGGTGTAAGCGGAGATAGGCAGGTTAGTGATTACCTCGCTTGTCCCGGTCCAGAGCTTCTGGATGGGGCATAGTCACAGGTTCAGAAGGAAAACTGCTACAATGGCTGGACCCTTCCATGCCTACCCCCTCCCCATCCTGCTCCACATCCTCCCTAAGAGACACGAGAGGCACCCTCAAATCCAGTATATTCACTGTAGTCACAGCAGCCCTTTACATGCAAAAACTGAATATGAACCCAAACAAATGATGGAATGCACTGCAGAATGATGCATGATACATAAAATGGGAGTTTAAAACTAAAAAGAAAATTATTAAAAAGTAAATCCATGCGTCTATAATGTAAATCACTTAAGTTAAAACCTGAAGGCTAAACCTGTCTAGATGAAGAAGATACAACTACTACTACAGAAACTAATGCTATAACAATAACACAGTCACTAATTGTTGTGATTAGGTTTTTTCTTTAGTGGTTGAAGGAGTATTTGTGCAAAAGTCAATTGCTCTCGACAATTCCCATTATAGAATTTATTAGGCTACACGAGCACTACTTATGGTCATTGAACAGGGAGACAAGGTACTTTATCAGTGCACTGAAGGATTACAATAAGATGCGTGGGAGAATCAATATTTAATAAAGCTAACAAAAATAAAATATAAGATGAGGACAACAAAGCGGAAAGAAAGCTTTCCGTTAATGGGGGGAACTGTTGAGGAGCACTTACTTCACATCTTAGTTAATGCCACTGATAACATCCTCTCATAATCATGACGTCTTATCTTTAACTTGTACTTCGCGTGAATCTGAAATTTGAAGGCCTTCAAGAGGCCCGTTGGCTGGGCACTATAACCCAGAGATCGCAGGTTGGAAACCTGGATCACGTCAACCGCTGACAATAACCAGGATTCCACAAGAACCGCCCCCTAGGGTCAGAGGGAGGGATTTACAGCGCAGAGGCATCCAGATTTCCTGCTGCATTTCTTGCAACCTTTACTTACATGGTCCCCGACTGTAGACTGAACTTCTTACGCCCCAGTTTGGTGGTCTGCAGGGTGAAGTACTCGTGTCGGTCCGACTTCTTCCACATGTAATAATACTCCACACATTCCCCTACTGAACGCGTTCGCACCTGACCGTGGAGGCACAAACCATCAAACATTTGACCCAGTGAAGGTTGAATGCTCGCAGTGGCACTGCTGTAGCACAAGTTGTATTCTTAGTCATGGGGTCTGATGAAGTAACTTGTTGGTTTCGTGTATCAGCATATTGTATAGTGTACTCCCACAAGGAGGACCTCCTTGCGGTTCTTAACCACAGGACATTTTAGCAAGGTCTCTACATCGCACCTGACCCTTTGTACCGGTTACAGCTATTTTCCGTTGCTCTGAATAATTGCTAAATAAAATGTAAAATGTAAAAATGCATCAAAGTGCCAGTGGATGTGTAACTGTTTACATTTGTTTTCTTGCTATCCCTGTAGCTTCCACGCAGTGGGTTGTGACGACACACCTTGTTGGCCTGTATGAGGTGAAAGTTCTTGCCGTGGACCCGGTACCCATGTTCAAAGTTGCGGCACTCCTCTTCGCTCCAGGCACACAGCTCCTCTGCAGAGACAGGTAGATCGTTTTGGAGGAGGGTAGTGAGGGACCTGTCCCGAGAACGGCCCCTGAATCGGACCTCGGGCCACGCACACGTAGGGGAGGCACGTACCCCGGAACACCTTGACGTTGAAGCGCAGTCTTCTCAGCGCCTCCTCCGTGTTGAACCTGCACTTGACCAACTCGTACAGCGCCTGGGGCGAGACAAGCAAATCCATCACACGCCGCAGAGGAGAGCTCACAGCCAAGCGAACTTGGTTCACACTTATCTTATGCGGCAATACTTTACTCCGCACAAATCGCGCGGGACGTTTACACACGACAGTACAGCTACTGATGCTTTTATTCCCCACCAAACACAAGCAAAAAATCCTACGGAATCTGAAACACGAAAACGATATTGAGAGAGAGTGAAAGTTTCCAAAGTCGGTATCAGCATGAATGGGGCAAATGTCTTTACGGGCTCACTGGCAGTGGAACATGTGCAGTGTAGGTTGTTTCCAGATACGGGACTGTCCTCTACAACTTCATTAGAGGGCGACGCCAGTGCTGCTGGCCTGGTTAATGCAATCTGACAAGAATCTTGCTGTTTGGAGCATATCAACATCTTTATTGTGTATTTTCTTATTGAAAACTCAAACATCCCTGCGGCAAAAACAGCGCTGAAACAAATTGCATCTAACAACCATAATCAAGGTAAAAAAAATCCTGTAAGATAATGACAAAGCCTGAATAAAATGCTTGATTTCAAACCAACTTCAGAGTGGCAGGGGTGTGTCTGCTGTCACCCATGAATATTGCGCTATGACACAACCAGCAGAGCATGTCAGTATTTTATTAACTTTTCCTGAATATAATTCCCTCCCATGTTAAAATAATTTGCCAATGCTTGATGTTTAAACATTAACTAAAGTCATCGCCGTGGGCAAGAATCCACTGCACTTCTCAGGACTTCCAGAGATAAACAGCAGCTGTGGCCACAGAAGCGTCTCCTGAGCCAACGTTAGTCCACCAGCTCCAGTGTGTCCATACTGGACCTGTCCGCCCACACAAAGACTGTCGATGGGTACGCACTTATCGAGGGAAGCCAGTTGGAGACGACGTGGCAAGAGAAAGGCTTCTAACCGCTCCTACTAAACTAAATGTCTGGATCTGGGCTCTATTGACGTCCCACCTGCTCGCTGTCCTTAATGATGTGCCCAGACATGGGAGTTTCCATGTGCACCTCCTCGCTGCCCCCTCTCTGGGCCTGCAGAAGGAACTCCTCCACAGCCTCCCCCGACAATACCCCCGGAGCCCACAGGAGCTGGTCCTCGTTCTCATAGGCTGGGGAGGGGCGGGCGGGATGGGACACAGAGCAACCGTACATGAGGAGAGCGTTGGCAGGCGGCACAGGACGATCGATTGGCCAAAACAAGCAGCGCATCAACATTAAGATGGAAAAATAACTTTACCTCTCTCTCGGTAGGAGTAAGTGCTGAGGGGAGGGATTGCAGCCTGGTACTGTGGTCCCACCATGATGTCCTGAAAAATCAGACGGTCGTCACGTTGACCCGGCGTTGAAATAAAAAAATTAAAAACACACGCCCAGTAGCTCGTTCCCTAATGTGGATCCAGGCGTTTGAATGGTCAGAACTACAGCAGTGTGTTCACGGAGCTCCTCACCATTCACAACCCCTCACCTTGTGGCCGTCATTGGAGGGAATGGAGCTGCCGTCCGTATTCTCATCCGACGAGCCGCAGGATTCTTTGTCTTCATCTGCTAAGCAGTGGGCTGGAAAGGCATTACACAGTAATGTAAATAGGCATAACAAGCGCACAGCAATCCAGACACAGGGCTCGTTATTTTCTCATCTGTGGTATTCCCTACCAGAGAAATAACGAGCGGGTCTAGCACAGGCACACGAGACGGCACAGATTCCCATCCTTGTCTGTACACGAGGGAATGCTTTGGACGCCCTAAATACGGCAACATACTAAACAATTCAAACTATCCAGTGTTCCTTAACAGCACAATTATTACCTGTTGAAAAGATTCTGGGAAGTTTGCATAACTTTTGACTTAAGGATTGATTTCAAAGGATAAATATTTTTACAGAGATGTTTTTAAAAACTTTTAACATATCTACAGTACCAGTGCGATGTCGAGACACTGCCCCCTCTCCCACCCCCTCTGCAGCAGAGCGTCATACCCCGGAGATGACGTCGGAAGATATCGGATGAATGGGAGGTGACGGAGGGAGTGAGGTCATCTGCCGATGACTGCGTCTCCTCTTCCTCCTCTCCTGAGAGCAAGTCCTTGGCAATCTGATCCTGGGGAGAACCATCGCATCCCCACATTTACGGCAAAATATCAAACTCTTGAAAGGCTCCATCGTTTGACCATCTCTTTGAGAACAGAGAAATTGCCAATTTTATCCCAGCTATTCTATCAAATAAACATGCAATAATAAAAATAATAACAAGAATAATAATAATGATAACAGATGATGTGTGGAAAGTGAGCATTTGTCCACATCTCGACGCTGAACCCCCTTCATACTGCCAATAGAATGTCTCTTGGTGTTTGCCATGCAGGCAGAATTGGCAGAATGGTGTAGTTAAGTAAAACAATGACCATTTGTCAGAGAACAGCTCTCCGCTCCCTTACCATTTCATGCATTTGAATGTTGAGGCTCCATTAAAGCATTATTTATTCACTGAACAAAAGGAGGGCGGGAGCTTAAGATAGGCAACAATAGGTAAACTGACAGCAGGTTTTTCCTCTTTTTTTCCGCCCTAACTTTCATGCTTCTGTTTTTCCTCCAGTATCTGTAAAAGGGGCTTCATGCACAGGGGTTCGTGAGCGGTTTAAGATGGAGCGCAGTGTCGACCCAGCTCCCCCACCTTGTCAAGCGTCATGTCAGGCAGGCTGGCCGGCAGCTCGCTGGGCTCGCCGTTGTGCTCCGAATGGGGGTCCGACACCTCATACCCGTACAGCGCCAGCAGCTCTTCCAGGGGCATCTCGGTGTCCTGCAGAGACGGAAGACAAAAGAGGGACTGGGTGAGAGCCCACCTTGCGCCCAGGCGCTACACTGCCACTGGTCAAAAGGGACTTCATCGCCAAATCAAAACATTTTTTAAAAACATAACAGATTTTAGATATCCTGTTTTCCTTATTTGATCCAGGCGTCTTCTCATCCGTTCTTATGGCTTTAAACTAAACAAAAAATTAATTAAACGAAAAGAAAATTGTTCCGTACAATTAATAATTGAAAAGGTGATGCTGGTCATAGTTAAACAGCTGACAGTCACACCCTTTTTACTAGGTCACAGCCAGTTACACCATATTAGCATCCCTTACAGCCGGGACAGAACAGCAATACCCCCATACCTGAGCTGATCCCAGGCTCCTCTCCAGCTCTTCTAGAGACTTTGAACCCACGGGCGAATCCTCCACCCGCTCGCCATAGCCGTGGCTCAGGATCTCTGCTAGGCTGAATCTGTGTTTTCCAGAGCCCATTGAACCAGCTGACGCAGTTGGGGGGAAAGCAAAAAAAACTAAAAAACTAAACTGAAAACAGACACCAAGTGACCCTTTCATCCCTACAGTGTGCTTCTTTCTGTGCAGGTCAGCTTTACCAGAGAGCTACTTGAGTGGCAACAGGGCACCAGCAGTGCCGTACCTAACAAATCACATCGTCAAAAGTTGTTAAAGTTATGAAACTTAACAACAACAAAAAAAGTTTATTCCCACTGAAACTCAAAAGTAATTTACTGTTGAAAAATTACCTCTAACGTCAATCTTTAAAACTCTCGTTTTTTATCGTTAAGAATCCCTTCACACTTGCACACACTGCAGTCAAATACCCAGATGTGCCTAGCCAAGTACCGGCAATCAGCTGTTTTCACCATCTTACAAACACTGACAACAGACCGAACGTGTAGGCTAGGTGAAGTTAGGACTTTTCTCTCTCTCTCAATAGTAGTTACTTAAAGAGATGCCATAATTATCTAGCACAATGTCTCGGCCGTCACACCACCTGAGAGACTGGCAAGGTTGCTCTCCTCAAAGATTGGTGCTGAAAGTAATTACAAGTAATATTAATCTTACTATTTCCTGAAGGACGAAATTATAGATTTTCAAGCCAAATGCTGACATTGCTTTACACTCAAATAAGTTCACAAATAATCCGGCCAACAAGCGTGCTTCTGGATCCACGCCCGGGACACTATTCGGCACCAACGTCGCGTCGGTGTTCCGTGGTTAACTAAAGCCCACAATCTGGCAGCTAGAGGATGATTCTTTAACGTGAGGAATGCGGAGAGTCGAGGGACGACCATTAGACCGTATACCATTATCTTTACTACTTCCAATATAAAAATACGGCTGTAAACGCCCACGTACAGTGTACAGATACGAAAATCAAACCAACATATAATCTACATTCCGCAGTGACTCAAGTTCCTAAAAGTGTTTTGCTTAAGCAATAATTCTGTGTGTTTCTTTCTCGTTCCTTACGCTTGCTTACCTCCGCCATTCGGTTTCTACGCAGGCTGAGAGGAATGCCCGGATGTAATAGAAGTCTACTATGAACTGCCTGGTTTATTGGTGGAACGTTACTGCTTAGATGACAACAATTATGGAAGAATATCCATAAGAGAATTGCTACGGATGGGTATTATTTACCCACAATGAGAAAATATCGAAATATGAAGTGTCTTGATTCCACTTGACGAATGCATTTTGTCATTAATAATTTATTTTAAGTTTTATATGTAGTGTTTTATACGTCTTTGCCAATTATAAAGCTACTCATTATACGACCTAAATTTTAAATACATATTGGAAATTGTATGTAAAATTTCAAAATGTATAAGAAAATGAATGATTCATGGTAAGGGACGTATAATTGTTGCTTCTCGGCAAATTAAATAATTAGGATAAACCAAAGGCTGTAGGAACATCACATTTAGGACTTTCAGACAACGTAAAATGCTGCTAAAATATTCGAAAGTATATTCGTAATTATTCATACTCTCTTCTCAAAATACTTGTTCATTAATCAAAACACCATAACATTTTAATTATCAAATATTCAAGCAGGTGTCTACGAATTGAAAAATTTAACTACAAATACATGATACTATAGGAAAAAATTAGTTAAACCAAGACCAGTTGTATAGTAAAATGTTTAGAAATGCTTTATTTTATTTAGCAAACTAAATTTATCAGTATGTCAAGATATTTTCCTATAAACGACAACCAAATACATGTCTTTCCCTTCAATAGCCAGCATGAAGTTTTGGCCAATTTTATTTAGACATTTCTAAGATTTAAAAAAGCTACGGTACAGCACCTGCTCCATAGACATGAGCTTGGATCAGTTTTTTGTGGAAAGGTAGAAAGATGAAGTAGTCCATTAGTGTTCCTCAATAAACTTTATTGTAATGATTCTGGTGAGCCGAAGTGGGAGGGACCAGCGCTCCTTCGTGTTTTCTACTTCCCTCTGCACTTGCGGGGGAAGGGGACGCACAGCTCCAGGACCCGAGGGGAAGCTCTGGCACAGCGGGCCGCCTCGCTAACGCAGTAGGGGTCGTAGCCCTCAAACAGCGGCGTCCTTGACTTGGGCTTGGCTAACGCCAGCACCCGTTCACTAGGTGTCACGTGCCGCGCGGACTCCCGCACCGGCCACGACACCGGTCTGCCCAGGTGGTGCTGAGGGTGTTCAGGCTTCGGGACTGACCGGGGTAAGAGGTTGAGGAGTGACTCACAATGATTGGAGAAAGTTACATATTTATACTGTTACTCTTCTATTTGATTTTTATAGCAATCAGTTTAACTTTAACGAGGAGCTATGAAACTTATATATACAGCCTATAATATGCAGTCATTATAGCCAGCCAGATATCCATAGTAACTAAAGCCCAATTAACAAAGATTCCTAATTTATAATCATCTTTTAGATATCATGTTTGAGATATAATTCTGTTTCATTCTACGTAAAGATGTCTACATTTGATGAACAAAATATCTACGTGTGAATAATAATAATAATAATTCACTATGTAGACAATAAATAGCAACTCACTGGCAAGGCGCTGTATACGAGAGGAGGGGGTAGTAAGTTTAAAGTCAGTCAAGGTGGATCTGGACTCATTCTGAGAAAGCGGGGTCACCAGTCTCCTGGGCTGAGCTAATTGGCAGATCCGGGGACTGGGCACAGCTGTCCGCACCGCAGCACTCACCTGCACGAGGGGGACATGGGGGTTGAAACAGCAGGGCAAAAGATCACCCCTTCCTGAGGTTTCCATAAACTAGTAAAAGTTCTACAATAGTCAAGCGCCTTGTTGAACAAGCTCGCTTTTGTTTGGGGAAAAAAAGAATGCATTTTACATTGGGATACTTGTCATGTTTTAGGACTGTACTGTACTGTACTTCATCATGTGTCAGTTCATAAGAACAAATATACAACATACATGTCTAATTCAAAATATCATGGAGCTAAAAAAATATTCATACACAATTGTGTGAATGCATGCGATACATAAATTCTATGTATTCATTCTGACCGGAGAAGATATAAAAGCTGTTATTTATTTATCAAGTCAATATTGATGGCTATTCGACCAAATGAATTAACATTAAGTCAATCTTGTCATAGCAATCTGACAAACTTGTTACGTAGGCATATTTTGTCTCTGTGTCAAGCTATTTAATTATTTTCACTGTTTTGTTCATCATCTAAAACTGTAATTTTATAATAGTTCAGTGGAGGCCTCTGACACATTTAAGATATTTACAGGGTCGTACTTATCACATTCTTGCATTAAATGATAACATGACCTGCACAACAATGCCAGAGTCTGCTTCAGTGGTTAACACTGGAGCAGCTGCTGACCTCAATATTCACACCATATAGAATTTTTCAAAGCCAGCATTACCTCCCATATAAAATTGGAATGCATCTATGTAATGCTAAATCCATGGGAAAATTGCCACATTTCTGCTCTGCTTGCAAAATTCCTGTTTAAAAAAATGTAATTAATGAAGTATAGCTATAAGTAAAGTCCTTAATAAGTGAATAAATAAGTGCTGTATATCTGTAAAATGATAACCAACAAATACAGGTCATGGGTAAAATATATACACCCCATCTGTTTAATTTGTATTGCTAAGCATCAAATGCAGCAGGAAGATTTTGTAATGAATGTTGATTCTTCAAATAACCGGAGATCCTGCAAACACTGACCAGGACAGTGACTAG
>JAOVYW010072200.1:0-10261 GCA_025775045.1 Hiodon tergisus
CTTTGACCTCACTCCGCCTGCAGGCAGAGGAATAGGGAGATGGTGGCAGGATTCGCAGTTCCACACAGCGACCGCACAGACCGATCGCTCCTTCCCACTTTTTCCCCATAAACGCTTTCTCACAGGCATGCACACACACACACATACACAGGTCCAGTTAACAATAAAGTGAACAGTCCTGGCTTATGTGCCGGGATTTTTTTATTTGTCTTCAACGCCAAGCTACAGTGAAACCAAATGCTGTACTAGGCTAGTCTGGCTGTAGCTGGGACCCAAATGCTGTACAAAAGGCAAGTCTTTCCAAACCAATGAATCAAATGTTGTACAAAAGGCAAGTCTTACTGTACCAATTACCCAAATGACGCTGTGGCCTCTAGTCTATTACTCCTCAGGCAGTAAGGGACTGTCTTCAAATAGTGGATTAATGCAGTCTTTCAGCTAATCCAAAATGCCTATTTTACACAAATACCCCAATGGAGCCTGCTCGATTCCCAATGGTGCTGAACGAAGCAGTACCTTCCGGCAACCGCCCACCAGACACCAGACACCAGAACACTTATTGCAAAAATGTGATTTTTGGAGCACACATACACATGCCACACTGGGAAGCTTCCCAACTACAGCCACAAAACGCAAACTAACCATGTAAGATCCCATCTGGTGCCCAATTAAATCAAATAGTTACACCACCTAGGGACTAACCAAACCCAAGTAAACGTTCCCATGTTCCATAAATGTAGAGCAATCCAAAAAACAGGTAGGTAAAGTGAATGTATTTTTCTTTAGGGAAGTTTATTAAGGGTGTAAATGAACAGAAGATAACTGTTGGCTGAGAAATCCAGTGCATATGCTTCAGATCCACACAATGACCCAGTCAGCTGTCGAAGCAGCCGCAAATCCAACCAACAGCAACAGCTGCGTTTGTGAGGAGCTCAGTGCTCAAAGGCACCTTCACTGGGAAAAGAAATGCGCTGATCCAAAGATCCATTCACCATTACACAATGACTACAGGGGTCAACAAAACTGCTGGAGTTGGTGACATCTGTCAGACATCATCCGCTGGTTTCTCCTCCCAGAGCCCAGGTCTTCCCTGGGCCCTTCTATGGCTCTAGGGTACGGATCTGGCAGACTCTGACCTTTTCCCGGGTGTAACACACAACGGCCCATTCTCAGGAGGCCCATGAAGTGTAACAACCGTTAAGTGTAAAATACAAACTACTGCCGAGCAGATCTGTCCGTTTAGTTTACTTTAGCAGTCACGGAAGAAACTAGTTTCTTCTGCATGGAAGAAATCCTTGGACAAAACTATAATTTTGTAATTACAAACCAAATTCATGTCATAAAATTGTTTTAGGAAAATTAGTTTTCAAAGTCACATCAAGAGATGTCATATCCACAGTGTCATTACCTTTAGATTTTGGCATCTACTTTACATTGTCTTCACTCTTCAGAGCGATTTACGTAATCCAAATGTCTTTAATGTCTTTTATTAGGCAAAATAAATTGATCAGCCTTGATGTCCCAGTTTTCACAACTTTGGAATCAAAGCGGCAAAGACTAGACATCAAAACTGGTCAAATCTGGTCTCAGTCAAGTTCTGAGTGGCCAAACCCCCTCTTGAGAACAATTATATACGGTGGAAAAATGCAGAAAATAAGTAGCAAAGGATACATTTTTAGGTGTCGTGCAACGTCTGAACATTGCAACAAGCATGGCGTAACTAAAGACGTTACTGAGGTGTGTGTGAAATATTATGCCAACTAATAATTATTTAGACAAAATGCAATGTAAACAGAGTACAACTGAAATAAAGGAGCAGCTTTTTGTTTGTAAAAAATGGTGATGATTCACCAATCAGCCAGCACTGGCAGAAACTGAATTTTCACAACAATACTTAAAAAAAGATCAATTGCATCTACGGAACAGTCCATATTTTTTTCCATTGCTTTTGGAAGCAAGCCGGGGAAACTTGGTTTCCCAGCAATGCTAACTGTTCATGGTGTACTCACTGGTCTGAATTAATTTTTGGGTTGGGTCAAATTAGCTAGTTAGGTTAAATGGGAGGAACTACTATACAAGCATATGGTTCTGTGCTGACACCAAAAATATCATTTTTTCCCCACAGAACACACTTCACACACCTACTGTTGATCCATTGTATCTGTGTGCGCTTGGTTCTGTCTGAAAGCAGGGTGTTATCCCACTGAATAGCAGACACAAGGAATTAGGTCTCATGTGAAACAAAGACGTGCAATGTCGGTCATTTCCATGTTTTAGCCACACCCCAAAAAATAAATGTATGCACTACTTATTATAACCTGTGCACCTCGAGCATGACTTGAAGTCAGATTACTCAGGCAAATGTCATTAGCCCTACACTGACAGCAGTTAAAAACCATTAAGGATTAATGGATTCCGTGTTTGGCTCTATCTTCTACAGGTGGTAGGACAACGTGATACCCACTGCACTTGACGCTGTAGCGAGTAAAAACACCCGTCTCTGTTTCTCTTTGCAGCCATGCAAAGTCAAATAATAACATGCTAAATTGAACAACACACTGCATGGTAATTTTAAATTAATGAAGAACCGACACCAGAAAACAAATGCCCGTGGCAAACGAATCTGAGCTGGTCATGTCCGCCCAGGGCCAGTTATTTTCATATATGCATACCAACTCTATAGGTCAAAGAGCTTCAGATTAAACTAAATGTCAGTAGACTGGGTGACTTGCTAACATCACCGACACCTGCACCAATGTAGTTGAAACATCCGACATGAATTGGCGCACGTGTTGGTGATGTTAGCTAATCGCCTAGTCTACTGACGTATTGTTTAATCTGAAGATCTCTGACCTACAGAGTCAGTGCTTGCATTATATTTTGCTTGAACTAGCTTCTGGTGTTCAAATGAATCATCCGTACAAACAAACCATCATAGAAATGACCAAATGTGCGCGTTGTACTGTCGTAAGAGATGGACAATACCGAAATTATCGATAGTTTCTCATCATCGTATAAACGCAAAAACGTAGTAGGTACCTCTTTTAGGTGGGCAGCTAACGACATAAATGCTTAAATCGTTATAGCGAGTTGATCATTCAGCTCATACTGTAGCAAAGAACTGTGGGTGTGATGGTAACATACTTATTCCAAAAAAATAAAAAAATATTCTCACCTCTTTAGCGCCGAATTGGGTATTATTATAATAATAGCAACGGAGACTATCTACTGTACTTGCTTGATTGCTCCTTTGAAACAAATCAATCTGTGCCTCCGGGGTACCACTTAATTATAAACATTTTTTTTGATTGCACTGAAGTACTCGCAGAAGTCAATGGAAGACATAATCCGCTCCTAAATGTCTCAGATCGTAGTCACTGGTAAAGAGATACAAGCAACACATGCTCCCATTCCCGGCTAAAAATACCACGCTGTCTGTCGGATTACACCCGCACTGGTAAGAATGCCGTGTGGCCCAAAGAAAAGTCTTTCACTCCATAGGCGTGTCTAAGCAGTCAGCGAACACAGTTTCATTTAGCAAAACATGGCAACAGCAAGGGTCAACTGTTGATGTGCCGGTATGCTGGCTATTGCATTTCTTTGCAATTCTTTGCAAAACATTAAAGGGAACAACTTACCGTGCGCCCACAACGGCAACCACTGTTCCCCAGCTATGGCGATCACCGAGCCGGACTGAAGTCGCTCAGAAAGTCGACCAAACCGTTGTATTATGGGAATTGAAGTTTTTACTGCTTTCGTGAACGTAACGCAAGGCCTGTTTTTTTTTTTTTTTTTTGCTCAAATTCCATAAGAATTTTTGATCGTTTACGTGATTCACCTTTTTAATTCTATTTTATTAATCTTTCATGCAGCTCCATATTTATTTCTTTAGTTCATTTTATCTTTTGTAGCTTTCTGATTCTGTCTAAAAAATGCAACTTACCTCATTATGTACAGTAACACGTATCACTAAATGTTATATATTGTAATAAAAAAATTAGTTTACAATGTTACAAATGTTTACATTTCAGACACTGAATATCTACAAGGCCCAGAAGTTATATATGCATGTTTATGCATAAACAATGCATATTTAATGCATAATATTAAAGCAGAAAGCATTACGTTTAAATTATGACAGAACCAATTGTATTATTACTGATAGATGAACAAACAGAAAATTAACCATATAGAAGTATAGAGGTTATTGACAGAGAAAACTAGAAAAATGATTGTCAGTTGACATTTATATCATATCTGCCTCTATCTTTATTTTTGTATTGTCTTAAACTCATGAGGATTTCAGAGAGATTGTACCTTATTATATAAGTGGGGTAATAGACACTGCCACTTTGGTTGCTACAGGGGCTGGAACACACTCAAAACAGTTTTGAATTGTGTTGCTAGGTGAAAGTTGTTAACTACCCAAAATTATTAGTTGCTTGCATTTGTGAAAGGAATTAATGCAAAGCAAGGCTGTTTCACATAACCACTAGTATGGTAGTTGAGTGCTATTGTCCGGAGAGGGATTCAATGGAATGCAGTGGCCTATATTTTTTTCTTTTATATTCTTTTATATTTTCTTTAATCCTGCTATATTATTTCATACAACACACCTGTGCAATATATGGTGTGTAATCACAACCGGGTACAACCTATTATGCAATGGTTGAGCTTTTTATATATTTCATATAGGGCTGCACCGTGGTTCCTCATGGTGTCAGAATCACCATCTGTGTGAAGCAAGAAGATTAGTTGAGATGGGTTTCCTCACAGTCAGAAGACCTATGGGTTAGGTTTGATTTACCCAAAGTGTGTGTGTGTGTGTGTGTGTGTGTGTGTGTGTGTGTGTGTGTGTGTGTGTGTGTGTGCGCGCCTGTGTCTATGTTTCTTCCAACTCAATGTCCTGTCCTGGGTGTACCCTGCTCCGAGCCATATGTCTGTCTGAAGACTGGCCGGTTAGGTTAAGATTGACCCGGTATGGACGTTTGCCTGTCTCCTACTCTGTGATGGACCAATGTCCTGTCCTTGGTGTTCCCCTCATTCCTTGTCTGCGGTGTCACTACAGATCCCTGAATCTTTACAGAGAAATTAATGATTTTATGTATAATACATTGGTCTGCCCACCTATGTCAACCATTCTATTGTATTCTACACCACCGTCCTGGAAAGAGATACACATAATTTGGCATTTATGACTGGGAGAGCCATCCAGGCTGAAGAGAGACAAATTAGCAGGGCCATATCTAACAAGTGTCTCCCGCCTGAGATTTGTAGCGACAAGCAGAGAAGCATTAGTACAATTGCAGGTTTGAAATTGGGGCAAAAACTGCAAAAATAACTAATAACGCCAAACTGTATGTAAATCTACTGTACATGCAGATGCACACACGCACGAGGCACGGACTGGTGATCAGTTGTAAAAAGGCATCTTTATTATCAAGAGGAAAAAAATAAGCAATAACCTTCAACAATATGTTGCTTTTATATGCAGATTTCTTTTCCTTTACCATTTAAAAGAAATTGAGAGTGTGTGGCTTTTGGTAGCATTAGTAAATCGTTTCCTAATCATTACGCCACAGAATTTCCCTGGGCCCCAGTGGGTCTCTCTCCTCATACTTCTCATACCCATAAAACCGGTCTCCGCCCCACCCCAGCACCTTTGATTTACCCTCACGTCAGCTATGATTCTAACCAGTTTTCCCCAAGAGAGGTCCCTCCTCCAGCTCCACAACAGACACTTTAAGTTACTGGACTTTCATCCAGAACGGTCATTACACTAGAACATTTACCCAACCCTGGCATTTTATATTTAAAGACCTCATACCTGCATATAATTCCTATTCATCTCCATCCCGATATAGAATAATGATAATTTAATGTCTTAACTTTCAAAAATGTGCTAACATTCTCTTTATGTGGCTACAACGTCATATAAAGATTCTGAAAACAGCGTTGATTCATTATTATAATTTCTTATGTTTAGTCCATTTGAAACCAAACACGGAAACTTGCGATGGGACATTTTCAAAAATAACTTGTTTATATAACGTATAAAGAAGTGAGGTCTTCAGGTAAAAGACCGTTAGCGACTCAAAGTGAAGTAGTTGAATGTTAAAAGCACTTAAACTGCAAACAAAAACTCATATATATATATATATATATAATCTCCTGAAACCTAGAATCGCATAGTATATGAAGATTATTATAACCTTAGTTATACGTTTTCCTGACAACGATCATGTTTAAAATGAGATTTATGTCACTTCTCAAACCAAAGGCTTTGGACGAAAAATAAAAATCGGCCGCTTTTTGGTGCCATGGGATACTCGGTAACATCACAAGCTGAAACAGATCAAAGACATTATGATGGGACCAGGCGTTTACCCAAATTCACACACAGCGGATGTCCCGTCTCTGCAGATCTTCCATGATATGTCCACCGGACCACAGTCCAGAGTTCTTGTATAACAAGCCTTATCAGGCTGTAAATAAAATGGACAGAAAACACAAACAAATGTTGTATGCCATAAAATAGAGAACTCTGGTTTTACAAAAAAAATTATAACCTGCCCCTCTATGGCGTGAAGTACATCTTCATACATCTTTCTTCAAAAGCCTTACAAGTCTAAAACAGACCGCCTGAGAGTAGTAAATACTTAATACTCATAAACCAGAGAGCTGAAAAAGCAAATCAATTTGGATTCACCTGGGAGTCGTATGATACACTGGAGCCAAGCATACACAATAAGTAGCTAAACTCTACTCAAGGCCATGTTAGGCTACTCTATTACAAGCTAGCTAGAGATACCAATAGCAGTTAACAACTGGAAAAAAAAAGAAAAAATGTATAAAGTCGTCTATGAAAATTGCTTTTATACAGAAGAAACTTAATTATTTTATCGTGGTTTTACATAAAACATTTTCTTCCATTTATACCGCACTAGTTCATATTTATTCATTGCTCGGATCAAACTTTTTTTCTAACCACAGTCGTAGACAGCATCTTGTCCCTGTCTCTGACTTCTTCTTTTAATTTTGCCTCCGTTACTTTGAGTTGTCGGATGGTGGACTTCATCTCTTTCATTTTGACTTCCATCAGGGCGATGATATCTCGCTGTTCATTCAGCTTCTTAAGCAGCTCCGCCGACGTGGTTCCAGTGGTCAATGAGTACGAGTGATCACAAAGCGCAAGGTCCACCGTAGAATATGAAAGACGTTGCTGGACTGCTATTGCAACTGGTTGAGGGTCGGTAGTGCCTGCAATGCCGGCAGTACACGAAGTTACTGTACTCAAACACTGGCCGTCGCCTTGAAATGTTAAATCGACAGGCTTGGTGTCCCGGCTCCTTTGCACCAGTTGACCGTCAGTACTGGCTTCATCTGTGTTTACACCACTTAAAGCAACATCAGCGTTGGCACTAAGGGACACTACGCTGGTGATGATAGGGACAACGGCGGATACTTTCTTGTTCCTGCCTCTTCGGTTCTTTCTCTCGTTCACACCACGCAACGGGAAGAGCGTCGGTACCCGAATACTGTACGTTTTCCTTCCACCTGGAAAGTGAATGCTGCAAACACGATGGCCAGTGGTAGGCTGGAATGTACTGAAGCAACCGCTTACCCCGGCCCGGGAGATATTCTTCAACCAAATTTCTCTCTGTACGGTATCCTTTGGGAAGGTGTAGAATCTCAGTTCCCGGTCCCGATGTGAGTTATTGTAACATCCAGGGACGCAGCAGGTGAATCCAGGCATCCTTATTTCGAAATTTTGACGATATATGTAGAATCAAGAAGAGGTTCGCTCTTATTTTTATTTTGTTTCGACCCTCCGCGCGGAATCAACCCCAACAACCCCAGAGCGGAACTACACGTCCCACAATGCTAACAACTTCCTGTTTTGCTTCGAAGGCGAATCGATTAAGCGAAAAATCTAGGATAATTTTACATTTTCAACATTATTGTAATTATTTTGTGTTTATATGAAAACGACGAGAAAAATCTATCGACATCTAAATAGTTTTCCTTAATCGGGATTATTAATTTGAGTGCAAATGACCTACAAAATTGAAAGGCAGCATTTTATGTGTCGTTAAATAATATTTCCAAATGTATTTGTGTTATAAAATATGATTATATATATACATATTTAATAACAAAAGTCATATATATATATATATATATATATATATATATATATGGATGCCTTAGTATTTAATTGTATTGGTGATGTCCAAAGCTGCTGCTTTTAGAGTTTTGTCTTTTGTCTGTATGTATTAATCGTATTAAGTGCTTTTAAACCGAGGACATGTCTAATTTACTAATACAAAGAACTTCCTATGTACCTAAAATTATGTGATTGTAAATGGAACCACAACTCCCACAATTCTAAGTAATAAACCTCGCAGTTCTTCCTGCCAAAGAAGCTTCGCGAGAATTTGCTTGGATCCATTGGCGGGAGTCTAACGTCAACAATTTGAAAATGTATAATGGATTTGCAATTTTAAGATGACTGTATCGCAGTTGAAATCAGAATTGATGGGAAATTATTAGAATATTAATGCACATACTTCACAACAATCTGAAACGGTAACTTGACTAAGTGAAGAGTAAAACGGTAAGTTTATACCAGCAAGCTAGTGAATTTAAAAGCTCGTCAGCTAGTTAGTTTCAGACTGTACAAAACAAATATAGCGGTGTTTTGTGGCTGTCTTGCCAATATTAGCTGACATTATAGCATCCAGTACGCTATCCTTAAAGCCGTTTAAAATTCAAACTGTAACCACCCAGTTAAGTAAATCACGCTGTACTATCATACATTAATTATTTAGTTGTAGACACTACAACAAAGTAATTGGCATTCATTTTTGCCCAAACAATCACATTTTCTTAGACACGGTTGAGAGATGTTTTAAATTAGACAAGCTAGCTCGTAGGCTAATACAGTTGTTCCATTTTTGGTTCTGCTAGGCTGATTTACAATGGACTACAACAACGATGTCATGTCTCCTCGATACCTTCTGAGGAATTTACTTCACACAGAGCTGCCAAAGACTCCAATCACACGCAGGCGAGTATTCTTATTTAGATATGACTAGATTAGACTGTATACTTTACAGTTCCAGTACAGCTTTAAAGGGTATTTTATGTTGTCTCTATACGGTTGTTTGCTCAAACAAAATACAATTACAAGTGGTATATATTATTATTTATTACATTTTTAAACTGCTTACAGGGCTTGCATCCATCCACTGATACAGCTGGATGTTTACTAAAGCAATTCAGCTTAAGTATATTGCTAAAGCATACAACGGCTTGGGTGTAACCGGTGTATCACTATTTAGTATTACTGGATAAGTTGCAACGCATCTTGTATTTATCGGTGCCCGTTACGGTGGGAGGGGATTGAATTATGTAGGATTTTTATGTTAAGATAAACCTTCCCTGCAATCCCAGTATGTCCCAAGCTGTGAACCAGTCCTCAGCGATCAGGTGCAGTGCCGCACTGAGCAGAAGTCACCGTGGAACGTTCTCTCCTCAAAAGTCCCTCCGCAGGAAACTGAAGCAAAAGTTGTATGAGGTACACGGCTCCTATGTGTGTTCAAGGAAAACCTGGATCGAGATCACAAAACTATTACTTTTTAAATTTAAAATTTGAGGAGAAACCGTTGATGTAGTATAAACCAGTAGTTCTCCATCCTGGTCCTGTCTGCAGGTTTTCATTCCAGCCTAGTAATTAAGGCTTAGGGTAATTAAGCACTTTATTCAAACGATTTTTGACCAAGCTGAACCAATATAGAGTTTTATCTCAGTAAAGTTAATGGAATAGAACTTCATTGATATTTCTTACCATTTAATATTGACAACCAAAAAAAAAAGTGTTCTTTCATGGTTTGTAAAGCATCACTTGGTTAGGTAATGAAGACAGTATTGTGCCACAATATCCAAGCAGGAACCTGCTATCCTGTTTTAATTTTGTCTTGATAATATGTTGCCAGTGTAATTTGTAATTGCTACTGGATTTGACTCCTTTCGGAACCCACAACCCGGTTCCTTTAACAAACCAGGAATTGATCGGTTGGTTACGTCATACTTCCGTTCTTCCAGAGTGCCTCCAGATCGCCCCTTCAACCGAGCAAGAGAGCTGTGTCCTCTCTTAGCCAAAGGGTTCAAACGCCCCAAGTAATGTCTTCTGTGCCTATGGACGTCGACGGTGTCACTCCACGAGGTCTTCTGAGGGGAATCTTACAAACAGGTGTGT
>JAOVYW010072211.1:0-20563 GCA_025775045.1 Hiodon tergisus
ACCTCAACCCAATAGAGATGCTATGGAATGACTTGAAGAGAGCCATACACATGAGACGTCCAAAGAATATGACAGAGGTAAAGCAGTTCTGCCAGGAAGAATGGGCTAAAACGATGTGCAGGTCTGATCCACAGTTACAGGAAGCGCCTGGTAGAGGTTACTGCTGCTAAGGGGAGGTTAACCAGTTATTAATTATAATAGTTATTTAAGGGTTCACTTACTTTTCCACTGCCACTTTGAATGTTGAATGAGTGTGTTTAATAAAGACATAAGGGATCAGAATTTATTTTGTGTTACTATTTTAGACACATTATATCTGTCAATACCCTTGAGTTAGATGAAGATCAGATCACATTTTATGAAAACCATGAAATTTCAAAAGGTTCACATACTTTTTCTTGCCACTGTACATACATTTTTTAAGTGTAGTTTTTTTTTTGTTGCAAAAAAAAAAAAACATCTTTTTTTATATATTTAACTGTGTATTAAAATTGTAATACACTAATATAAACCCCCTTTATCCAGGTTGATATACATGGTTTGGGATGGATATTTACTAAAACAATTCAGATTCAGTATCCCAGTTAAGCGTAAAACAGCAGTTAACCACCTAAAATTTCATTATAGAACTCAATACTTACAAGTTTAGTTACCTGACTAGTACACCACTACTCAGTTCCGTTTATGTTATTTAACATAAATGCATGGTAGGGAAGAGGAGATGTAAACAGGGACTTAAAGGGAGATATGGATTACAGGGAGGAGGGGCATGTCTTTCTTATCGATGGATGTAAGTTACTGCAGGAACGACTGAAGCCTAAACAGACCATGACCCTGTGGACCACTGGGAACGGCCGGAGATTTTGTAATTTTCAAAGTTACTGTGCAAACTTTGAAAATGTTAAAATCATTAAATAACATTATATTACACACAGTATAGGAAACTTTGATCGTTCTTACACACAACCTTTACGTAGAAAGTAGGCTGGGTAATCTTGTATTCTATTCCGAAAAAAGTCTACACTATGGAATTATAAATGAGAAACTTCTTCAAACTGGTTAAATCATTTCTGAAGGCAGGTAAAGCTGGAAAATTGAGAGATACTGTCTTGGGAGAGAACTATCCAAAATAGTAAAGCACATTCATTAGTATGAATATAAATGTGGAATCTTATTAATAACCAAATTATTCAGAGATCTGAAAAATGATGTGCCACCCACATCTGCATTAATGAATAGATGAGGATTGTTCATTAATGCAGATTGTGGGCTGCGGAGCTTTTTTTGTTAATTTATTAAAGGTTCAAAGTATAATCATCTTTCATTGTTTCCTCCCTAATTATACGAGTATACTTGTTTTAGGTAACAAACTGTTATTTAACAGCAGCTTCTAAGTTTTTAAAGGGTGCTTGTGAGAAGGAAAGTTCCGGACAATTAACAATTTCTTAAATATTTCAGCACAAATCACTACCTGTTTCTTGAACACAAACACCTCCGCACATGCACACAAAAACACTACACACACACATAAGTACGGCAACACACACACTTGTGTACACACACACACAAGCACACAGACGCACACAGACACACTCTAGAAATTTTGACAGAGGGGCTTTGAATTCCTAAACTAAAATCTAAAACTTCTGATAGAAAATGTTGATGTGAAGGACCAGGCACAGCCAAACATTTAAATCTCATTAACCAGGAACTTAGTGCACATGACACATTCCAATGATAATGACAATGATAAACTGGTACAAGCATGCTCCAGTCAGCATAGCCACACAGAGTGCTCTCACAACAAGTTGATCTCTACCAGTAGTCATAGGAAGCATTTCCGCCATGCTAACACACAAAGAACACATTGCTTCCCCCACTGCTCCATAACTGCTTCTTCGGCAGGAGGAAAATTTGTTAATGCTTCAGGTCAGTGGAGTAGCTAATTGGAGTAATTTAATCATCATGACAGGTGTTGCTGTAATATATGGGTATCAAAGTGTTGCCAATTTCCTTTCATGAATTAATAAAATGAGAAGGTAGACATTTCACACGGTAATGTGTTTTCGGGGAATGTAATGTGATTTGTGGCTTTAACTTTTTGATGTTAAAATCACAAGTGTAATCACCAGAACAGGAGGATACTTTCACTTAAGAATGTGGATCAACAATCTGAGCAAACATTGATGGCAATAAAAAAGCTTGAAATAGTTTTGATATAATAAATATTATCAAATATTCAAACGGTAGTTCAGTTTTTACTGAAAGTTCTTTCTGCCATTTGCTGCCGCAACCAGGCGTGCTTTTAAAAATTATTTTAGCGTGATTAGCTTTCAAGCCAGGGTATTCTTACACAGAAATAATCATAATCTGTTTACTTTAAAATCTGTTTAATAGTTGACCCACTTATCACAGAAAATATCGTGGCTCACCAGAAGTAACCCCGGTAACCACACAGGGGCCAGAGGATGTGTGGGAGGTTCCACTGACTGCTCTGCTTTTACACATTACACAATACAAAGGACACAGTAAGCAAGTCACATTGGGGGTCAATGTGGGGAGCTCTGGTCTTTGTCTTTCAATGATTTTGAACATTTATGTTGTAGCTACACTTTACTGTGTATAAATAATGTATACAATTTTATAGTTGCTTTTGTATAATAGCTATGTGCATCACAAGTCCCTTTTTTAGGGGCATAAATTATTCTACATTAGATAGAAGCTCTGGAAAAATATGGATTATATACTGAACCTGCTGTGCCAGAATAATCAGCGATAGTGAGTGGGTATCCATCGTCGTCTGCATCCACTGAGAACAGGCCCACCCCGAAGGTTCCGTACTGTGCAAAGGCTGTGCTGTTCTCAAAATCTTCCAGATCAATGCGAAGCTCGTAGTTGGCCTGGATAGTCAGAGCGTGGATCTGCCTCATACCTGAGACATAGACAGGGGAAGGATACGCACAGCAGGTAAGAAGCCATGACATTGGACAGTCTGTCTGAAAAGAGTGTGACACATTAATACTGTCAGACATCTATTTAACATTTTCCATCCAGAACAATTGGAACTCTGTCAAGGTAGTCCCTTTTAAACCTCTTAACAAAACTAAAGAAAGGCAAAGATTATTTTTATTTAATTATTTAATATTATAATTAAAGAATCTTGTACGATTGTGTTGGAATGGCTGATTTGAGCTCAAAGAAATGCAAGCAAGTAGAAATTGGGTATGAAACTCATTGGGTATGTTATTGATATTCTTTTATTAAGTAGTTAGGTGCACCCAAGTGTTTAATAAAATTTGTAAAATTACAATACATAAACCTTATTTCCTTTGTGAGTGACATGTACAATACAAAAAGGAAAAACAAACAAATCCGCCCTACTAACAGGAAGTTAATCTCTAGAGTATATGGATTCATATAAACAGCAATAATGACTGCCCATAGAAATCCTTCAATTAAAAGCATTTTCTTTTGGCACTGGTGATTTCAAATGTCAGTATGGACTAATCCAGTCTTTGCTAAGAACAATAAAAGATTAAGCTAAGCTGTCTCTTTTCAACTCATGTTTTTATATCACCACAGAAAATATTACTTGTAATTTATTTTTCAGAAAGCAACTGATGATTTTCTTTATCTCACATTTCAATACCCATGTCATTTTAATTTGCGAGATACATTAAAACTTAAATGACTAAGTCAATCTGTTCAAATGAGTTGAAGTATTCACAAAATTCTGATTCAGCTTCTAATTTAGAGGTAATCGGTGGAAGCATGTCACTGGCAGTGTTCAGTGAGTGAGAGAGAGAGAGAGAATTTCATATTCCTGAAAAAAGTATTATACATAGTATCTGTCGGTCTGTATTTGTTATTTTACATATCTTTATTTCAGAATATTTAAACCATTAGCCATCATTTTTATTTACAAACAGTGCTATGCGCTTGTTATTAGACCTTGTTTCCTCTAATAATGTTTTTGGTGTTTGCCACAGTTGTCCTTATACGAGCCCCGTAGGTTTGATGATTTGATGAGTCTTAAATGTATGTATATGCAGATGATTATTGTTTATATTTTTTATATTAGTAATGTTATTTAAACCTACTTAGTAGGGTACATTGTTTTAAATGCACTAAATATAGATAGGTATTGTGTATTCTTTCAGTTTCTCAGTCTTTCATACGATGACATGAAAAAATGTAACCCTTTACAGCTTTTCAGTTTGTGCTGTCATACTTACATGAACACTCCCATTTTAATTTGCTCGCTAAACTAGACTTGTATGTCAACATGAATGCCGACATGGGCTGGGTTCAAGATAAAACTTCGGTACCTGCTAAATGTTTGTATTTGCATTCAATGTTCAATGGTTCTCTCAATCAACAGTTTGCAATACTTTCATCAGATCAGACTTTTTCTTTTGTACTTTGTAACACATTGTATTGTAGCCATGTTTTTTCAGAATACACAATTTTTTCATGAGGCTTTACCAAAGTATTCGGTATTGAATAGTTTTAAAGGCTTAATTAAAGTCTGAGAAATCTTCTCTTTCATGCTACCATGCTAAGTGTTTGGTGTACAAATTAGTTATTCGCCTCTATTTACATATACCTTAATCATGCTGGTGTATAGGGCTCTCTGTTTGCAGGTGTTGCAGTTACAATACATAAAAACCTTCAATATGTATTGTGTGGAAATGCTAATGTTTCCCAGACATAGTACTCATATGCTATAATTTTACTTTCAACACTGGTTCCCTGCTGAATTTACCCTAACTTATTCCATGCTTTAATTAAGCCCCTGGAGAACTATCACAGTCTCTCATTTACAATTATTTATTTTGCAGACACTTTAATTCAAGTTTAACTTTAAGCATTCAGGTAATAGTCAGATTTTAATTAAATATTACTGTAGATCTATTTAAACATGCTTGACTTAAATGAAGATTTTAAAGGTATTTTGATTAAAATTATAATACTGATATGTATCTTAGCAGTCTAATGAGAAATAAAAAAGTTTCAAATTCAAATGTTTCATTGGGAGCAAAAGTTTTAACAAGTAAAAAATAAATTGAAATAGTGTTTGAGAGTGTCTGAAATATAATTAAATTTTAGTTGACTAACTAGACTGTTATACTGGTATGGCAATGTGATCAATAGATATTCCATATATAATGATCCATTTCAACTTCTAGACATTGGTATAAAAATTACTTTCCATGCACATTACTAATATTGGGAGCTTAAATTTTAAACATTCTGTCTTTATTGTAGCTTAAAACTTGTTATTTCTGAGGCAATTTGATTTTCATATTTCCCTACTACCCCTAATATGATTATTTTCTACAGATAACTGTAATCTGGATGAAAGCTACTTATTATATATATATATATATATCTCACACCTGGAAGGTACTTCTTTTTATTTTTTCAATTAAAATTTGAGTTATGCTCCACTGATCAGCTCCAAACAGGCTGAATTTGCTTTTAACTTTAACAGGGTGATAGCAAAAGCTGAAAGGCAACTCGCACACAATTTGATTGGTTCTTGTAAACACTAATTTACATATTTCCCTATTACCGCCATAAAAAAGGACCAAAGTCAAGCTGCTGTTACACATTTACATGAAATATTTAGGCAATTACATAATTAAAATCGGATCTCCGTAATCTTTTAACTCGTATCAAAACTGCAAAAAAAATGCACTTTAACAACACAAGACAAATTCAGTTAATCAATAATGCTAAGTATGTAATTCGTCTTTTTATAATGAGTATGACTCAAAACCTTTCAGAACCGAAATTGATTAAATCATTAATACCATGGGTTTGTATTTTCCAGATTTAATGTAACAACTACTAAGACCGAAATCCATGTGTCTGTGATTAAAAATTAAAGTCTTAGCTGGATATTTTTGGCCTGACAAAAAAGTTCTAATATTAATGATTTGTTTGCTTTCATTCAGAAATATATTTTATGTTTTTAAGGGCGGTAAACGCCTCATTCTCTCTATTTTGCATTATGCCTTTGGACAGAGAGGGAAAAAAATGGATCTCTAAACTCAGCAGAGAAATTATTATACTTTATCTTATCACTTGTGATATTTATAAGAATTAATTACTGATAATGCTTTTCTCTCTGCATTGCCGAGGGGCTTCACTTTTCTGTGGTTGTCCTTGAGAAACCAAACTGGGGAACAAAGAGGAGATGCAGCTTACTGCCATCGTGAGCAAAAGGCTCAAGGGGGCAAGGTAAGTCAGGTGAGCAATATTAATTTGCCTGCTTCACCCTATACTTATCAGACTCCACCCTTATCAGGAGCACCTCCATTCGTTAGAGTCCTTCTCCACTCAAACTCCACCTCAACTCATCAGACTCCCCTTCTACTCACCAGAATCTACCTCCACTCATCAGAGTCCACCTCCACTCATCAGAAACAGTGTTAATGGGTGGGCAGCTCAACAGATGCATGTCAACATCAGTTATGCTAATTGCCTAGATCTGCAAGACACCTTGTGAAAATTCTGAGTACATCTTCCTACAAATTACAGCAATTTCTGTACTGTCTTGGTAATGTGCAAGGCAGTTATAAAGAAATGTTGAATCATATCTTGTATTTGTATCCCTGGAACCCGTTATCAAAATGGGGCTGTTTAGTCACCTTTTCCTCAGCCTCTCGCGTTACTAATAACTGGAGCAACTAATTCTGTGTAATATTTAAAAAAAAACTCTCTAATAAGAAACAGGGAGAATATTTTTTGGGAATCTTTAGGAACATGGGATAAATCACCTAACATTTAAGACTCATCAAATCATTGCTCCAGAGAGTAAAAGGGAAACAGATTAAAAAGATTAAAAGATTATCAGCGTAAAAGCAGATGTTTTTAGTTTTACTCCGAAGGGTAGATAAGACAATATGGACTACCTTTTCAGAAAGTATCATCTAATTGAGTTTGTGTCTAAAACAGTTGGCAAAGAAAACATAAAGTTCCTTGTTAGAGGTTAGAGGATACATAAAGCATAAATCTCTTCTTTACAAGCACAAACAGTCCCAGCATCTGCACTTCTACTGTGCCTCTAACAAGTCCCAACAGAGGACACAGTTATGACATCATAGACAGATGATGAGCTCAGTCTAGTGATTTTACTTCTTTAAATACCCTTATTGTGTCATTAAAGTCATGGAATTCAGTGATCTTTACAATTCTCTTTTAAGTTCTCTATTGGAGCAAATATTAGCAGTGTGGAAACTGAGAATATTTACTAAGAGATAAAAAATATATCTCTAGGCATCATTGGTGGGACTTTTTATTTGCACTTTGGATTTTATAAAATCAGTGGGTAAGTAAATTTACAAAACCATCCAATCAGACGCTTACAATATTCTAAGATGTTTACACGTATATAACTTGATACAGTTCTAGCAGAGAAGATGCAAACGTCTATTCACTGCAACCCCTAAAAACAAATCACAAATATGTATGGTGTTAAACTAAAAACTATTCTGTTAATCTATTGGCCAGTTATTCAGCCTGGTTTCTGGGTCTGGTGTACTATGTTTTCAAAACACATTCTCACTCATAGCTGTTGCAAATCACTACTGTCACCCTTGGTTCAAAAAGCCAAAATCAAAAGATTGTTTTAGATTGTATAAAATACATTCCATCAATAGCTTTGAGGGGCATTAACAATTCATATGGCAAGAGATCATAAAATGTAACCCTTTAAATAGATAAATATACAAAGATTTACACAGAGCAGAGGAATCAATTTTCCGCTCCAGATCTGGAAATTAAAAAAGACATTATAATTCAGTACAGCTCTTAGGTGAAACAAAATGAACATGCAGTGCATAATATGAATGATGCTGAAAAGACTGCAGATGGGGAGTAAGACTGTATGACTGCCAGATGACTCACGTACACGCTAGATTCTGACGTCTGTGTGAAAATTTTGGCATGTTTGCGGAATGTTTAAATATAAAGTGCAGTAATTAATATCTTTATTTAGTATTGAGCGCTGCTCATTTGAATTTATTTGGGTGGGTCATCCATCTGTGAGTTCATTATATTTACTTCACAGAAAACAATTCAAAGGTCTCAATGTAGCTCACCTTGACACCAGAATAGCATCATTAAAAAAGAGATCATACCCACATTACTCTCTTTCCTTATGGTAACTCTGCATCTTGCAAATGTTAAAAAATGCATAAACTCAATTCTGGTGTTACCACACATAGCTTACCACTATTGAGAGTTTTTTTTACAATTTCAGGATAGATTTTTGAATAATTTGCATTGCAAGAGATCAATGAAATCATTATTAACACTCATAGCGTTACGTGGCGTATGACATAACCCGACAACACCTGCAGGTTTACTGTTCTGTTTGTTGTTTCAACGTGTTCAAGCACTTCTGTGTGCTTCCTGCTGGCTGTCCATGTGAAACCACAAACTGACACATATCATCATCATTCATTTAATAAAAAAATAAAATAATTTATCGCATGGTGCATGGAATTTTTTTTTTGGAGTTCATTGAACTTTAATTGAAGCCAATGACACTGAAGGGGCTACCAAAAGCTAAACTTATCCTGGTTCTGTCTCTGAAAGAAATATAATTAGATTCTGTTCATTCTTTTCAACTGCATTTTAAATTTAAGCTCCCCTTCCATTGACGATGAGGACGTTTTGATACTCCAGATCATCGTACAGAGAGTGCAGCAGAAGCCTTGGCATGTTTCAGTTAACATATATAAGTTAATATTTATAACTATGGAGTTAATTGAGGGCTTTCTCAGTAAAAGAGGAATAGTAATACCTCTGGAAAGGATCTATAATTAATTAAATACTTTTATGCTTATTATAAATAACTGTCATATTTAATAGTAATGAATTGTGGTTTCTCCTTAGAAAGAAATATTGGAGGACTCAGTCTGGCAGAAAATACAGCAAAATGTACTGCACTATACTACAGGGCTTTAACTGGTATCATGTGTTTCTCTGAAAGGGAACGTTGAATTTTTCTTTCTTTGTTTTTCAGGTAAAATGAATAAACTTCAGGACTGTTTCTATCTATAACAATTATTGAGAATTTACAGGATACTTTGTAACACTTTTAAATTTACATATTAGTATTTAATTCCTAGAGTAATGAAATAGGTCTATTAATGTGAATTATTGTTTACAAATTATGTAAAATTCATGCTCAATTAATATGATATAGAAATCTATTGCTCAAGCCAGAGCTGACATAAATATGCGCATAAAATTTACCGTCTGATTAAATGTTTTTTGCCAGTTGACAAATTAAATGCAAATCATATTTGTTTTATTCTTAACAAATCTGGTGCTCCAGAAAAGAAATTTCAATTTAATATTACACAAAAACCATTTAAATATTTACGACAAAGTTGCTGTGCAATGCATAGTGTCTAATAATGAGAATAATGAGAAATTACTTTTTTTTAAAGTGAGCAGATAGTCAAGTTCTTTCTTTTATCATAATGTACTTATTTTCTGTTTTTTGTGTTTTAGATTTATAATATTGAAAATATTGAAGAGTTCAGATAATTAACTGGTTTCAAATATTTAGACAATTTCCACGCTCCTCCCAAAGGAACTTTTCTCAGAAAGATGTAAACATAAAAGGGCTTTAAGGTCACTCCATGTCCACGCATTTCTTCTGCTCTTGAAAGAAGATTGGTTGTGAGGACTTTCTGATCCAGAAAAAGGTGGTATAGCTAAATATAGCTATTCAATTATATAATCTATGCATTATGTTTGACCACAACATTAGCTTTCTTATTATGGTTATCCAGGTTGCCAAACAAGGTTGCACATATACACTAAAGTACCAGTGATTTAATCTAAGGTTGTATATGGGATGTGAATATAATATATTATTCATATAATATTATTATATGTTATTTAACTAAAGAAAATAACTCATAGCAAGTATAACAAAGATGTTGTGTCAATACCCCCACTCAACCCCAATCATTTTTGTCAAATACTGAGTAACAGTAAAAACATCATATTTTTTTCATAATCCTCTCAAGCCAGTTTACTGAAATCACCCTTCTATTCTGAGTGAAACTCAACTATGAATACCAAGGGGTTTACCCCTGCTACTTTCCAGACCCCAGAAGTCAGTTTTCCTGGAGATGTGTGTTTGTAGTGCTGGGGCATGTTGTAGGCAAGATGTTCATGCCCTTCAAAATAAAATGTAGGCAACTCTGCAGTTTTAATGTTGCTTTTCTTCTACTATAACACCATCTCCATTAGAGCCATTAAAAGAAAAGAAGACTCCCTCCATTGACAGATAAGACCTGATTCCTTTCACCAACCATCTTTTTCATTAAAAAAATAACACCACAAAATGAGGAAATGTTAGAAGGGTTATAATATTGTAATTGTATGCATTATTTGACCCACCTTCATTATGTATTCTTTTTATGATACCAAGCTTAACAAGTATCTGGAAGATTCACACCTTTAACAGATTAATGAAAAATACAGTAAAAAATAAATTAGTTTAGACTAAAATTAAAAAGGTTGTCTTTCAAGCTACAAAATCAACAGGGATATAACTCATGTAAAGACACTAATTGCCACAGAGAAAACCTGACTGGTTAAAATTCACATGGTCCCTTAGTTAAGAAATTAAGTCCTAAGTAAGACAGAACTTCAAGTATGTTTATCCAGGAAACAAACCAACAGACCTGCTTCCAAAGGGAGCATAAAAACATACACCTAATAATATAACATAAAACAATATATCTCCTTCCCCTTAAATTACATTGGTTTAGTACTATAATAATTTAATTTTTATTAGGGTGTACAGTAAAAAATATAATGTAAAGCACCACAGGCAAATGAGAGCAGAGGGTGATTGGACCAGTGCACATGAGCTTCAGGAATGTTAATTGAATGATTAGTGGAAAAGGTTAATTAATATTATTAATTAATTAATATCTAGTGAGGAACTGGGGCTGTGTTGTGAACTGTGACAGTACCCGCCCTCCACGATCGGCCGCAGCCGAACCAGACTGGACATGGCAGGGACGGCCACGGGGGCAAGGAGCAGGAGCAGAGGGATTGGCTTGGTGAAAGTCAGAAATGAGAGACGGGTCAAGCAACGACAGGCAGCGCAGGAGCAGGAGCTGACACCGCGCGTTTTAAAAGGGAGACTTGGAAAGTGGGGGCGATCCAGTAGCGCGGAGGCAACTGCAGACGGTAGGTGACCGGATTGACCTGGCGTAGAATCCGGAACGGACCAATGAACCGGGGGGAGTTTTCTAGATGGAAGCTTCAACTTAATGTCCTGGGTGGACAGCCAAACCAGGCAGATATTGAGGCGCAGGATGACGAAGACTGTCTGCAGCGGTCTTCAGCCGACAAATGGCGTGTTGCAACCGAGTGTGCGCCGCTTGCCAGACTGCAGCACGGCAGCGAAACCAGTCATCCAGCGCTGGAATGTCTGTGGAGGTTTCATCTAATGGGAACAGGGCAGGCTGGTAACCTAGGGTACATTGAAAGGGAATCAGGATTGAGGAAGAGCTGGTGAGGGAGTTCTGCGCATACTTGGCCCAGAGTAGATAGAGACTCCAGTCTGTCTGGAACGAGCTATATTAGGAGCGCAGAAACCTACCAATCTCCTGGTTAAAATACTCGGTCTGTCCATTCAACTAAGGGTGATGCCCCGATGTGAGACTAACATTAACGTTCAGGCCCCTGGAAAAGACAGACCAAACACGGGAGGTGGACCCCGGTCCGAGATGATGTCCTCAGGCAAACCGTAGATGTGGTAGACATGAGTGAATAGCAGCTATGCCGTCTCCATTGCAGTAGGGAGTCCTCAGGGGGGTGACCCAGCAGCACTTGGAGAACTGGTCAACTGCCACGAGGATGGCGGTGTAACCTTGGCCACCAGAATTTTCCCAGAATAAAGGCGATGGTTTGGCTGACCCCGGGGTGACCAGAGGCAGGAGTGGCGTGATTCCATCACAGCAATTGCGGGCACACTGCTGAGGGAACATAGATCCGGCGCACTGAACAGGTGTAAGGAGCCGGATCAGAGGCGAGTCCGTGCTGAATCTGGTCCTAGATGCTCCACTGAATGGGAGCCAGAATACAGGAGGGAGACAGGATGGAGTCTGCTGACCGAGGTGCCTGAGACGAACCTTGGTGTTCTGAGAGCCAGGGTGATAGGTTAATGTGAAGCGGAACCGGGTGAAGTAGAGCGCCCAACGTGCCAGGCGAATGCGGCAGTGGCAGAGTCAGTCCAGGCAAATGTCCGGGAGGATCCCTTTAATAGAGAAGTCAGTGGAGAGGCGACAGTGCTAAAGTTATGGATAAACCGCCGACAAAAATTGTCCAGAAAGCGCTGCAGTTCCTTCACAGTGCGAGGCTGCGGCCGATCCAAGAGAGCACGTAACTTCTCATGATCCATGTGCACGCCGCTGGCATCAATGACATACCCCAGGAAGCCCACGTGCTGGCAATGAAACTTGCACTTCTCTGCCTTGACCTAAAGGCTGTTTTTCACCAGACACTGGAGCACCTGGTGGACCTGGGAAACATGCTCAGAGAGGGAGGAGGAATAAATCAGGATTTCATCAGTGTAAACAATGATGAAGCGATGGAGGAAAGCTCTTAGAACCTCATTGACGAATTCCTGGAAGACAGAAGGAACATTGGCTAGACCAAAAGGCATAACGAGATATTCGTAGTGACCAGAGTGTGTAATGAACGCCGTATTCCATTCATCACCCTCCCTAAACCGGATGAGGTTTTGTGAAGTAGCGGGCTCCTTGCAATTGTTCCAGAGCAGCTGGTACTAAGGGCAGCAGGTACCGGTACTTCACTGTCACCGCATTGAGTCCTCTGTAGTCAATGCAGGGCCGAAGACCCCCATCCGTCTTCGAGACGGAAAAAAAACTAGCGGCGGCAGGTGATGTGGACAGACGAATGATTCCCAGTTCCAGAGCCTCCCTGATGTACTCCTCCCCATGGTCTCCGGATTAGAGAGAGGGTAAATGCGAGGTGCCAGAGAGGAGGTCTATGTCCCGTGCGATTGGTGCGACGGCAAACAGGAAGCTTGGACTTTGCAGAACACAAGTGCCAGTCTGTGTATTCAGGAGGGATCTGTGTTGGAGCAGAGAGAAGGGGGATCTCTATGTGTGTTGCCCGGCAGGGGTGAGACAGGCATCGGGAGAAACAGCTCTGTCCCCAGGAAATGATGTCCCCATCGGTCCAGGAGATGACCGGGTTGTGGTGAGCAAGCCACGGCAGACCGAGGACGATATCCACTCCAAGTGAGTCAATAACAAGAAAAGACAACTGTTCGGAATGAAGTAGACCAATGGACATGGTGATGGGATTTGTACTTTGGGACATCGGACTAGAACCAATGGGCTGGTTGGTGACAGCCTGAATGCAAAGAGGAGGCACACACGGTGAGAGAGGGATGCATGCATGCGTGTTTCATGGCCATCGCCCTATTAATGAAGTTCCCCATAGACCCGGAGTCCAGCAACGCATAAACGAATACATGTTTCTTGCCGATCTGGAGCCGAACACAAACTTTGCACTGAGCTGGAGTGACAAGCAGGCACAGGGTGCTGCTCACAGAGGCAGCTGGAGGTGTGACGAAGGAGCCAGGACGCATCAAACATGTGACCCAGAAGTGCCCCAACTGACCACAATAGAAGCAAAGGCGCCGCTGAACTCTCCGTTGTCTCTCAACGGGTGACAGGCTTGTTCCGGCCAGTGGCATGGATGGCTTCTCACACACGGGACTGGGTGATGGACTGAGGCTGGCAGGCAGACGAGACACAGGAGTGGACTGGGTTATCCTCATCTTCATCAGATTGTCCAACCAGACTGCCAGCTGGATGACTTGCTCCAGGGAGAGTGCCTCGTCTCAACATGCGAGCTCAGCTTGCAGGGTTTGGTCCAGTCCTCAGCGGAACACAGTGAACAGAGCCCGATCTCCCCAGCCGCTGAGAGCTGCCAGAGTCCGGAACTGCAGGGCATAAGCTGCAGACGAGGAAACCTAGTGCAGCATGAGAAGCTGTTCCCTGGCATCTCTCCCTCCCACTGGGTGATGGAAGACCTCCTGGAAATGCTGCAGGAAAACACTGAGGGACTGCGTCACCTCACCCTGCTCCTCCCAGACAGCTGAAGCCTAGCAGAGTGCTTTCCGGAGTGAGCCGCCTCGGTGGGGAAGGAAGTGAGCAGACAGGCAAAATACAGCTGGCATTGTAGTACAAAGCCCTTGCAGTGGTCAGGAGAGCTGCTGTATCTCCCCGGGACAGGTAACCAGACCAGCTGAACAGGGGCTGCTGGGTTGACAGGAGCCGGGACAGCCGTCACCGACAGAGTAGGCTGTTTGGGCAAGTACCTGCGAAGCAGACTGTGCCATGCATCCGTCTCGAGTGCACGCACAGGAGGGGTCCGGGCACGCCCATCAGCACCGGCTGAGGATCATGCTAATTGCAAACAGCATTTAACGACCTGTGATCCCTCAGTAGGTGCTGGAGTTGGGAGAGGAGCCGGGCAGGAGAACATCGGTCAGAGCGGCACAAGAAAAGAAGGTGAACAAGGCGGATGAAAGAGTCGGCTCTGGCAAAGCAGATGCTGACATTTTGTCTTCGTTTAAATTTAATTTTGTACGCTTTTTTGTTTCGTTTTTTATTTTAGTTTGTTGTGTTTGGGGTGAACCCGTGAGGGGGATCCCTGAAGAGCGATTATTGTTTATTTTCTGTTTATTGAAATAAAGCCGGCAAGAAGCCGGAGAACCCGGAAGTGTGTTTACCGATTATCACGTCGGCATGCTACACAGACCCAGAGTGGTCGCTATCCGCCGAAACGTCTGATCATGCGCCCCAGGCATGACCCCTGGGCTGGCGAGGGTGGGCAGCTCCGCTGGATCCATGAAGAGGTGAAGTCTTCTGTAATGCACCATAGGGTACAGGAAGAGGAGAACCCAGTTGCAGTGCTGGGAGGGAAGGTCAGACAGGCGAAGGTCTAGTATCGGCAGGACAGAGCAATCAAGGATAGACAAAGACGTGGTCGGGGACAAAAGCAATGGTCAGACGATAAGGCAAACAGAGTTACAAGGAAAATACAAAATCGTGGTCAGGTCAGGCAAAGAAAGGCAAGGAATCCAGGGAACAAGGCACTACAGGAAAGAATACTCAAAGACGCTGTAGTGAAAATGAACGACTTTACAAAGGGTTAGTGAGGGGTTTATGTGTGGAACAGAAAACCAAGTTGGAAGGGGCAGGGCGAATGAGAGCAGAGGGTGATTGGACCAGTGCTCATGGTCTTCAGGAATGTTAATTGAATGATTAGTGGAAAAGATTAGGGAGAAATGACTGATATCTAGGTAGGCCACAGGGCCATATCAGTACTCTAATAATATGTCCTGAAGGATAACAAAGGCCTTAGCTACTCTAAAATGGTCTTTGATGTTTGTAGGAATGTTCTGGAGGATGGTGCCAGGGTTTCATTTTTTTTATTTATGTAGAAGAGAGAGCTGTATTTGAGGATGTCTTTTGGGTGCCTCTACAAAATACTTCACACAGCCATCATAATTTACATTTGTAGTATACATTTGTTATGGATGTAAAGGCCCCGAAACAAAATATCCCAAGAACAAGTAAAAGTGAATCCATCACACAGAGTAAAGGTCATCCTTCATCTCCATGTCATTTCTTCTCAGCCTCAGAAATTTTGATTTAGAGTACACCCCAGAGCTGGCTTCATGTAATCAGAGCACTTTTTAAAATTCAAATAGACAATGATGCACGGTGACTGGGTTGCATACATCAAGGGAGAAATTGAATATCTAAACTAATGGAAATCGATGGGGCTCAAAATTTGAATGAAAAACCAAGATATAATAGAGAGAAGGGGCCTTTCCATAGATGTAAAAGAGAAATGTATTGGGATAAGGGAGCAGAAGTCATCAGGAATTATTTCAAATTATAGGAGTTATTTCTTACCCTTAGGAAAAAATTGTTTCCTGAAAGCACATTGAATTTCAGAAAAATAAGTAGATTTCTTTTACCATAGTAAGCAATGTCATAAAGAGGTCAGTTCCCGTTGACTCCTATTTTTGTTTAATTAAGATAACACTTGACCGATATCTACATTAATAGGATTCAATTCTGATGCAAATAGAGAAACCAAAAGATTCAAATGAGATAAGTCTGTGTACATTTTTGGCATACTACACCTAAATATCTTATCTATTGTTTCAGCTTGACAGCAGTTTATTATTACTATTTTAACAAAACATTCAATGACACCGGAATGGTCCTCAGCTAGGCACATGTACTTGTTCTGGATTTATCTTCCAGCTATCTGAGAGAAGCACTAAATTTTTAACAAATCGTTTATCACACTCTGGCTAAAGATCAGTATGAGACATAGGTAGATATGTTTCATGTCAATGTGAATGAATGTGGGAAGATTGAGCCCGCCTGATTACAATTATGAACAATTTCTCTCGTGACAAAGTTCCTCTTTCTGATCTGTTGCAAACCTTGCTCATTCATGGTAATGAGATGATGGGATTACCTCACTGTTAAAAATAAAAACCTGCAATGCCTTATTGAAAGGCCACTCCCAATTTTAATTGTTGTGCCGCTAACCATATTCCCACCTATTAGAAGCTTCAGAACCCAGATCTTTCCCTCCAATCTGCATTATTGCATGCGTTAATGTGCCGATTCCACTGTGAATTATTTAACGATTTTGTAGCACATTTAAACATCAATGGCACCTCGGCTACGGTCACTAGAGCACTACTGTGTATACAAATGAACTGTTATGCCACTTTTTAGGTTGTATCTAGATTGTTATTTTTCTTCTGTCGACTGCACTTTAGTACATCGTTCTGGATAAGAGCGTCAGCTAAAGGCCAAAAATGTAATGTAAAATGTCAGCACCAATACAATCCAATAGCTTTCCTAATGAAAGCATCAGCTAAATAAATAAATGTGAATGTAAATGTAAGTTTGAATTTGCTCGGTGGGCTTGTGGTCAATGAAATTTACTAAATTATTTTACTACCAAGGGAAGTTTGGTGACAAAGAAGCGCGGGTTTGCTTAGGAGGCCAATATTGTAAAAGGCAGCTGTTTTGTGGAAACAGTCTTATGTTTTTCACTCACTTCACTATGCCATACTTTGAATATGACCTTAGCCTAGCTGCATTAAGGTGCAAGGCTACTGACCCTAAAACAACATAAAACTGAAAAAAAGTACTTTATATGCTGCTTTAATCACACAACAAGCAGACCTCTCAAGAATCTTAGACAGCTTTGTGAGTGGAACCCATGATCTTCAAACTGGAAGACTTTTCAAATCCTTCTAAAATCTGTGGTACAGCTGGGCTAAAGGTGAAGGATGTTCTGCCTGTCTGGTTGAGTGTGTAGATAAATAATGTGGTGAAAATAAGGATTTAGATTCTGGGCTCAAAGAGCATATAATTGGAGGCAGACATTCCATTGTTACTGGGAAGTTAATTTACAATGTTCTTGTAAATGGCTAAGTCACTCAAAAGAATACAAAAGAATACTTAACTGTTCTTTAAGTATAAGTGCAAGTTGGGAAAAAATCACTTGACCTAGTTATAAGGTTTCCATTTGAAAGCTAACTGACATATTAATTATCAAACATTTCTTGATAGTAAAACAATATGTAGGCTGTATGTACATGTCTAGTATATAGACAAAGTAAACAATAAAAAGGTAACGAAAGTAGATCATGAAGCAGGTCAAGCAGCTCATGAAGGCTGAATAGTTGTAGTTATAGAAAATCAACCTCTTATTCCCTTATCACGGGTCACAATTAATTGATCTGTGATCTGATAACATTCAAATAGATTTAAAAAAATTAAACAGAGGGATGTCTGTATTTTTGCAAATACTATCCATAGTACTATAAATATATATACTATAATACTAGTTGAACATAGCTCACAGCATTACAGAATAGTCACCCTTGTTAGTGCAGCTGAGTTAATATATAATGTGAGACATGCCTCTCGGTTTCAGAAGTCAATCGCCACACATTCAGCTGTACTTTTATTGATTCAGAGGATGGACAGCACCATTTCAACAGCTGCAGAGCCACACAGAGACTGGAACAAAGTCACCAGCTGAAGTCTCTTCACCAGGGGATTCAGGTTTTTTTTTTTCTTCTTCTTCTCTGGGGCACCAGGAAGCCTCTGCTCTCCAAATGGACTCAAAAACCAATCAATTTCAGAGAGAGAGAAGTAGCAAACTTGATACAAACGAAACCACTTTGGCTTTAACTATAGACGTAATCTGTATTCGGCAAAGATAATGTTACCGGGGCTCTGCTGTGTCAACGGGCAGCTCGACCCTCATTTCATTCTTAGTGTCTAATTCAAAGCAACAGGTCATTGGAAATCAATCTTCTCTGAATTACAGGCCCCCTTTGTCTCACTGCATGTGTCCATGAGATGTACCCTCTGTCTGTTATCACATGGACTTATAAAACCGTGCGGCTAAGAGTTCAGTACTGAAATTTTACAGGTTGTCAAAGGTAAAATGCACATTAAAATTATAAACACTGCAATTTTCTGCATTTAAAATTTTTTTTGGACCTTTTGAGGCAAAGAGTAGAAGGTGTTATAAAAGTGACACTTCTTTGTTGCTGCTAGTTACATTTAGCAGCACTGCTTTTAAGTCACTTCTCACAGTCTAAACGCAGAGTACAATTACACTGCAACTGTAATTCTTTCTTTGGAGACACAGAACATAACTCTATCAGCAGGCTCCATAACAACTCTAAGTCTAAATTCTTTCTAGAATATTTGTCTCCCAAAGTAAGGCACCCCCTATATCTGGCCAACTGCAACAGAGAGAAGAGACGAGAGAGGGTAAAACCACTTTGTGGCCTATCAACGAGGTTCTAGTTAACTTTGGTCTGTAGAAGAAAAGGGTGTGGCCTAAGAAGAACAGTCAATACCATTATAACAATAAACTGTAAGATTTAAAATAGAGGTTGGTCAAGTAAGGAGTGCGGAAGATGACCCCTTATCCCCATTGCTTGTAATGTGTCCAATTGCGTTGGTGGTAATTATATCTTTAGGACAAACCCAGCCAGTGTTCCCCGGTGATTTTCCCAAACCCTTCGCGGTAGGATTCCCATCCTCGAAAGAAGTTGACCGACCCGTCCTCCCTGCGCTGAATCACCTGGGAAGAACGGAAAATCAAAAATCAATGCTAGATTGCAAAGTACAGCTCAGAGCAGTCAGCAGTCAGCATTCAGTGCCTGATAAAACTTTCCATAAACTTGAAAGAGGAACATAGAAAATACCAAACCATTAAACAAAACAAAAAAACAGAACATTTCATATTACAAGGACATATTTCTCTTCTAAATGTATAGGACACATTGCTAGGGTGCCCTTTGCCAGCAAATAAAGCTGATCTTCCACAATTCAGCCCTCTGCAAATGTACACAGTACAAACAGTCAGCTATTCATTATTCCAATCTATAAAGCACCTATAAAACTTTCCACAGTGCAATCCTACGTACAGCATTGAGCCGATTACAGAAAATACAATTACATTCCTCATGTTTATAATGTTTATCTGATTAGACTAGACACTGGCAGTCAATTTTGTTGAGACAGTAGAAAATTGGCTATATATCCCAGGTATAACCTTGGAAGACTGAAGTGAATGGTTTTGTATTTTTGTATTTGTGTAATACCTCCCTCGCAAAACTGCTGATTCTGAATTTACGAATGCTGGGTAAACAAAAATAGGAAATGTGTCCAAGCAGGAAATACCATAGGTGGGAAATAACCAAACTATGTCAGTGAAGGTCTGCTTTATGTTATAATTTTTTAATAACTGTTTATCCTAGAACAAAGATCCTCAATCTCTGTAGCTGTCAACGTGAACTTCAGCCTCACCTCCATCCTCAGCAATACAGGGAGGCATGTGCGTGTGTGTGTAATAATGTCTTTAAGCAGAAAAAACGATTCCCAGGGCTAAAGAACCCCAGGCAAAGGGCTCTCTTCCATTGACTGCATTGCACCAAAGCTGCAGCTGAGTCCTGTGCTTTTTAAATCATATTTGTCAGTAGCTTTCTGGTTACACAGTGTTGACAAAACAGAGCACACACCATGATTCCGTCGTACGCATGTTTGTTTTGATTTGTGTTTGAACTGCTCTTTATTCTTATCTTGTTTTCCTATAAATTTCCAGGAGGACCTGGATATTCCCCCTTGTACACTCCAGAGATCTATAGTAATCTCCTAATTAATCGCCTTTTCATTTTTGAAGACACCACTGAGAGGAGACAGTAGGTGAGAGAGTTAAAAGAACGTCCCTAGTGGAGAAGAAAAAAAATGCAAAACTGCTTCCTTAAGTCAAAATGCAGTTCTCTAAAATGAACATGAAATGAGGGAAGCCAAATTGTTTGTCAAATCAGATTATAACTTGATGGAGCTTTTTCCTCCTCATGAAAATTTGTGCCTGTACTGGAGGAATCTTTTATATGATCAGAATTATATAT